>VZSE01010762.1:319481-337232 GCA_013398275.1 Promerops cafer | reverse complement strand
GCCGGGGGGGTGGGGCCGCCGGCCGCGGGGCCCCCCTGCCAGTCTCCTGCCTCTCTGCTGCTCTCCGCCGCTCTCCCTCCCGTTTTATCCCCCCTCAGCGCACCTTGCCTGACGAGCGAGCGCGGGCGCGGAGCCCTCAGCGCCCCACAGGCGCTGGGGCCGCGGCCGGGGCCGCCGCTGCGCTGGGTGCGCGGGGCCGGCAGCGCCCTGCTNAAAAAAAAAAAAAAAAAAAAAGGAAAGCCTGAGGGCGCAGAGTAAAGCACTTTCCGGAAGGGAAATTTCACTCCTCCAGAAAGCTTCCCCCTTTTCTCCCCACTACTTAGTTGTATTTGCAGTGGGTGCGGACGGCAGGAGGGAGAGAGCTCCTCGTCATCGAGGGGCCGAGACACAGGTGGCCGATGGATGCTCCCGGATCCGGCAGCCCTCCCTGCAGGCTGCCTCTCCGGCCGCCTCCTCCGCCGCGTGTCCCAGCCTGGGGGCTGGACAGGGCTCGGGGGTCCCCGCTGAGGCGCGGCCCGTCCCGTCGGGGCGGGCGGGATGGATTGGAAGCGGGGAGGGGGCTCCGGGCAAAGCGCTAATCCCTTCCCGCGTACTTTCCCGCTAAACAAATAATCCCCCCCTGACAAAAGCATTATCCAGCTTCATATGGCCTGCAGTGAAAGGGAGTCGAATAATCTGTTTATCCCGGCTCCGCGCCGGCTGCCCCGCCCGGACACCGGCTGCTGCTGGGCGGGGGCCGGGAGGCAGCCGGGCCCGCTGCTCCCACCTGCAACTGTGTCCGGGGCAGGGCTGAGGTCCTGCCCCGCAGCCTGGCCCCGGCCGGAGCCCGGCACTTTGGGAGGGAGCTACGGGACGGTGGCGGCTGCGGGGGAGCGGGGAGGGAAGGAGGAAAGGAGGGATAGATATGAGGAAGGGGAAGGGGAATTGAGGAAAGGAAGGGAGGGAGGGAGGGAGGAAAAGGAAATAGAGGAAGAGGAGAGAAGAAAGAAAAGAGAGAAGTCTTAAGTCTCTATGGCCACGAAAGGACACCATAGTTTATTCTGAATTTACTCAGTTGTCTGTTCTGGGCTTCCCAGCTCATGATAATTCTGTGTGTTAGATGAAGTAAGTGGGTAAATAGGTGTCTCAGTAGGATGGAGGTGTACAGACGTAACAGGCAGGCACTAAAGCAGTGCTGGGAGGGAGGAGAGGAGGGTGGGAGTGGTGAGATGCTTACAGCAAAGGTGCAAGGATTTGTTTGGCTCCTCACTGCATTCCTTCCTGATGTCCAGCTGTCAGACCAGAGACTTGCCAATGTGTTAGCTGGTCCCTGAACCCATCTGGAAATGGTGTCTGCAGGGACTCAATCCCTGGGCCATCTTGCCCAGACTCACCCTCTCACCCCCCACCAACCCTGTCCCAGCCTCCTGTCTTGCTGTGCACCACTATGCATTCAGTCTTCCACCACCCTCCCCTGCACAAGTGGGATGTTCCCCTGCCACAGAAGAGCCCTGTGCTTGGAAGGTCTCACGTTACCAAGGGAGTAGGAAGAAGTTGGTGAACAGGAGTGTAGAAGGAAAAACTATTCAAGCAAAATGGTATGGACAGCAACAGTCCAGGTAAAAAGTGTCCCCACTCAGGCACTCAGTTCAGGTGCTCAGCATGAGGTAGAACAGTGCCCATCACCAGAACCAGAAGCATGAAATGTCATTTCCCATTCACTGGAGTCTTTCCCACCTCTGCTTCAACAGCAGAGAAAAACTCAGCCAGGCCAGGAAGGCTTGTTGCCTGCTCTGGAGAAGGCCTGAGGCATCTGTCTCCATCCCCCACATTTTCAGACCAACCAAATTTAAGCACTCATACCATGCTCAAAGACAGCCTGGGCCTTCCCTGTCCTCATGCCACCTACAGCCCACCACAACTTCCTTCCCCAACACAGTTTGTCCCTCTTCCCTGACTCTTGGCACAGTCCCTAGGAAGGTCTGGGTCTAAAATATGCCCTGAATGTCAGGCATTGAGGGTCCCTGTGCAACCCCAACCTCACTCCTAATCCTGGAAAGTCTCCCTTTAATCACCCCTATTAAAGCAAATATCTCCCCACCTCACTGCCCTCAGGTGTCTTGACGATAAACAAGCTGAAGGGAAAGTTATTACCTTTTATTCATGGTGTCTAAACTAAAGTAAAACATCAACAGGGTGACTGTACATAATAATACACTAGATAAAGTCCATTTTTCTTGGGCCCTCTGAAAGCGATCCCTAAGCATTAAAACGGGTCTCTTAATAAATATCTTATCTCTGCGCCACAGAGCCCTGGCTGCAGATAACCAGACAGCCATTACTGTACCTCTGAAATAACCCCATTTCCATCAGGGCCACTTCAAACAGGCTTCTCTTTAAAGACCCCCGCCTTTTCCCCCAGGGGAGATGGGAAAAGGCTTGAACCTCCCTGGGTGGGGGATTTCATCCAAGTCCCCAAGCATGGTGTGGGGTTACTGCATTGCAATGCATTCCCTCCCACAAATAACCATGGAGCAAGGCATTCTGCCTGCTAGCCACAAGCCTAAATCCATCCCCCTTGTGCCCTGCTTTGGGGTGAGCAGTGCTGGGCTCCCACAGTTCTGCTCCCCTGGGCCTGCTCTGCAAGCAGAGAGAAAGTTGGGCAGGAGAGGAGGGATGCAGCAGGCAGCTCCCACCTCGAGGGAAACGGCCTTCCCACTGTGTGCATCCCAGGCTGCAAGGTGACACCATACAGGTTGCACTGGACCCCTTTATTAATACACCATACAGGTGAGAGTGGATTTATTAAGTATATTGCTGTGATTTCACATTTAATTTACTAAGAATACAATGGTTTGGGCTAGAGGACCCAAGGGAAATCTAGGCAAGAGTGAGCAAAAATCCATGAAATTCAATGTAGCACACTAATCATGGAGGCATTATAGTATTAATTGCTATAATGATATACTTCTAATCCTATCTTACACTGCACCACATAATTTCATTGGGTAAGAGAGGAAAGGAATTAAATTTAGTTCAATACAGGCAAGCGTATAACTTAATAGAATAGTTCGACTCCAGCACACTCAGGGGTTTAGGGCTGATGTCACATAACGTGGTCAGCAGCAGGGAAGAAGGATGGCACAAGACTTTTGACACACTCCCTGAAATCTGGAAGCAATATGGAAAAATGTTAGATATCTGCTTTTTGAGAGGCAACCTGTCCATATAAAGGATAATTAGAATTCGTTGCAAAGATGATTTATCATGTCTATCATTGTGCTTGAAAAGGCTAGGTCACCCATGAATGCTGATGAAATTTCAAAGATCTACTCCCCAAGGACTTTCTGCATCTGCTGCCCTCTGAGATGGGGAAATAGCCCAGGGCAAGCTTCTCATTAATACCGGAAAATATAAGCAGTTTGTCCGACATAACATTTTTCTTCAGTATTATACCTGACACGATCAGACCTTTAAATAACGTGGTAATAGGGCTCACTTTAAAGTTCATGTTGTGCCCCCCCTTCCCGTTCTCCCCTCCCTCCCCCCGGTTTCAGCTGGGTAGTACCTCTCTCTAACAAGCCAGCGTTTTGACCCGAAACACACTTTCTCCCGTAACAAATACTGTGTGAGGTGGGCGGAGGTGGTAAAAGTAGCTTTTGATCTTGTTTGTATAATATGCAAGAGGACATCAAAGCGAGGGAAGAGGAGGAGGGAGAGAAAGGAAAGCAGAGCAGGAATAACCCTAGTCAGTGGAACACCAAATAGCTCATGAATAGCTAAATAAAACATAATTAGGAAAACACGATAAATGAGTGGTTCTTTAAAGAGAGCGATGGCAAAGCGGGCTGGGAGGGTGGCCAGGGGAGGCGGGCACAGCCCGATTTAAAGCCAGCTCCGAGGCAAACCAAGCGGGGCCCGGAATTTAGAGGGGGCTGCAGGACCCCTCGGGGATCCCCTTCCCCGCCGTTTCGGAGGCGGCTTTCCCGGGTCCGTCCCTCTCGGGGAGCCCCGGGGCCCGCGGGGCAGCCGGAGGTGTCCGGACTGGCTCCCTGCGGGTAAAGGGGAGCTGTTTCCCCGCGGGGCCCTGCAGGTTTCGAGGCGTTCCCGGGCGCTCTCCACCACGGGCTGCCCGGGGGGCGCGGGGGGGCCCTGGGAGCCGCGGGGGCGCCCGTTTGTTTTGGTTTGGTTTGTTTGTTTGCTGTGTGGCCTCCCCTTTATGTTGATCAGGCTGGCTCTGAGTTTAATTGATCTGCGGGGCGGGCAGTTGGGACCATCAAGGGAAACTTCAGCCCTTGCAGACTGTGGAGAAAATAACGATGGTATCGGTGAAACCGGCGTGAAAGGCAGACACAGCCCCCCGCCTTCCCCCGCGCGTGTCCCGGAGGAGCTGGGATGCCCGGCTGAAGCTGCAGGGCTGGACCGACCCCTGGGGCACGGGGGGAGGGTGCTCGGAGAAGCCCCCGGCCCTGTCCCGGTCACTAGTTAGGAAGATACCAGTACCAGCTCCGGGGTGACTCTGCAATGGCTCAGCACTGACTCCCCAGGCAGGATATGTCTGCACCAGAAGGGACGGGGGGAACACACGGAGAAGACTGGCTAAATTCACCCCCCCTTGAGATTTCCTCTCTGTCCCCGAGGTGAGTTGGGCTAGCCAACTCCATCCTGCCTCTGGATAGCTCTCCTTCCAGCTCTGCGCTTGGGTGCCTCTTTCTGGAGCTCTGCCCTCTGTGCTCATCTTAACAGTGCTTCCTCACCACACCTGTTGTCCTGCGGGGCCCAGCCCAGACTACAGAACCCCTTTTCAGCTCCCACCACAGTAAGGGGCTCCCTGCCATGCCAAGACCATGTCCCGCCTGCACTTAGGGCAATGCAGGCCACAACGTGGATCTCACAAGTCTGGAGCAAAGCAGGGGCTTTAGTAAGCTCCAGGTCGTGACCTGCCTCGTAGGGACAACTGGGTAAAACAGCTTGGTGCAAGGGCTCTCCTGTCCCTGACTGGGCTTGGCAGCTCAGAGCTGGTCTTGGGTCTGCTCTGTCTTGGTCTCTTGTCTCTTTGTGACCCTCCTCTCCAACAGGAGATGGAAAACCCTCCTGTAAACAACTGGTGAAGGTCAGGGGAAGGAAAGTCTGACACCACTTAATGAAAGACAGTTACAGACAATCTTTTGCTCAGTTGTCCGTGTCTGGGAGGCGTGGGGATCTCTGTGTTCAAGCTTTTTAATTTCCATTCTAATTTGCAAGTCATAAAGAGAGACAGTATGCCATCCATGGTCTCACATTTAATTTCTTGTCACCCTAATCATGCCAGTTTAACTCTCACTTGCTTGCCTACGTGTTTGTTATGCTCAGCCCTAGCTACCATCTTTTCTGAAACAGCCTGCCCAGGCACATTAGTAGTGTCCTGCTTGCACTGGAGATTTTTGGTTCTAATACTATTCCAGTGACTTCTACCCAGATGCATTTGAGCAGCCACAGCCCGTAGGAAGAGTGGAAAACAAAGAAACAAACCAAAAACAAACAAAATTAAAAATCCCAAGGCCCACAACTGCCTCCTTTTCGATGTTTGGTTGGGTGGTTTTTAAAGGGGAGGGTAGGAGTGAGGATTACTTTTTCCGTGCTCTGCCTGCCACTTTAGAACCGCCTTTTCCCCCGCTGCGGGACACGCTTCCCGGAGTCCCCGGCACGGCTGTGCAGTACAGGGGGGTGGGCACAAAGGCTGGTCCCCTTTCCGTGCTGCCGGCAGCGACGGGAAGCCCGCGGCGTCTCCCGCGCTGGAGCGGGGCGGCGGGCGGGGTTCAGCACCCTGGAGAGCGGCCCCGCTCCGGCCCTGCGCCAGCGGCCGCTCCCCCTGCGGGGCAAGCGAGAAGATGCCCGCACGACTCCTCAGTGAGGGGCAGATGACAAAGAAAAAAGAGCTTTTGACAGCAGCTGGGCGCTGTGGTTCAGTGTCCTTGTGGCTTTGGCAGAGGGATCGCGCGGGCTGCTAGAGAGTGGTGGTGACGGACGCTCCCGCAGAAGTGGAGCTCAGAGGATTGCTCTGCTCTCTCCCGTGACAGGTTTACGTTACCGAGCCCGCACAAACAGCGTGAGAAGCGAGGCAAATCACCTGCAGGAAGCAGCCCCGCGCCGCCCAACTCCAGGGTGCCACGGGCTAACTCGGCTTTGCTGCAGGGGCGTGAACTGGCATTGACCAAGTGTCCTCCTCTTCCTCCTCCTCACATTAGCAGAGTGACTCCGGATGGCCAGGAAACCCTCCCGTGGGGCTGTGAGAATCCCGGGCAGCAAACGGGAACTAGGGAAGATTTCATGCAGTGGGGAGGGCAAAGAAAAAGGGAACAAACCAGCGCTGACTTCTAGCCTTAATCAAAGAGTTCCCCATCTCCCCAGTAGGGCGCACATAGAGGCATTCCCAGGGACAGTCTACTTGGTGACAAAAGACTCTCTTTAAAAGCGAGCATATACACAACCATATTTCCATCAAAGTTAAAATAGCATCACAACACACATGAGAAAATCCAAGGAGCCACAGCAAAAAGATTTAGCTTTGCTGGCCATGCATACCCTGGAAGTGAGGCTTCCTCCCCTCCCTTATCCTCTCCTACACAATGAAGATTATATCCTAAGCAGCAAAGTCAAGGAATGTGCTACAGAGAGCTCAGTGTGGCCTCATCTTGTATCTCTTCTCAGCTCACATTAGTGGAGCTTACTTACTGGAGAAATTGCTGGTTTTATTTCCTACACCACATCAAGTCTTGAGTGCATTTTTCTAATGGCCCCAACCAAAGCCGAGCACCTTATTAATCCTTTAATCAAGCAGAGAGACTCAATTTTCCAAATCCAATTTTAAAATATATTTATTTGAAAAGAGGAAATTGTGTCTCAACCAAAAAGAAGCTGGTTTGCCAGTGAGAGGTGCAGAACAGGGGAGGTGATTATATTTCATCAACCGAGTGGCTCCTCAGAGCGGATACCACTTGCTGCAACAGGCAGGAACTTTTTGATTAAAAGACAGTGGCAATCCTGAAAACTACACTGGAGGTGCTGGATTCCCAAACTCGGGGGAAAACATGTACCAGCGAGCATCCATCCATCCATCCATCCATCCATCCATCCATCCATCCATCCATCCATCCATCCATGCCCCCGCGGTGCTCCCGGGCCGCCCGCGGCCGGTGCTGGGCGCTCCCGGCAGGTGGCGCTGCCCCGCCAGGAACCGGCCGGGACGCGCCGAGCGGGGCGCGGGCGCTCGGGGGGCTCCGGGACACGGCACGAGGGACACCGGGAATGCCTGCATGGCACTGCAGGAATGCAGCCGTGCGCCCTGCAGGTTAGAAAAGGTCCTCACAAAAAGCACATTTCGCAGAATCACAGAACGGTTTGAGTTGGAAGCGGCCACTGGAGGCCATCTGGTCCAACCTCCCTGATCAAGCAGGGTTCCTTGGAGCAAGTTACTCAGGATTGTGTCCAGACAGCTTTTGAATATTTCCAGTGAGGGGGATTCCACAACCTTTCTCGGAAGCCTGTTCCAGTGCTCAGTCACCTGCACAGTTAAAAAGTTATCCCTCAAGTTCAGGTGGCAGTTCCTGCGTTCGGGTTTCTGCCCACTGCACCTCATCCTATGGCTCAGCAGTACCAAGGAGAGCCTGGCTACATCCTCTTGATACCTTCCCTTCAGATATTTACATACACTGGTGAGGTCCCCTCTCAGTCATTCCTTCTTGAAGGTAAACAAGCCCAGCTCCCCTCAGCCTTTCCTCATAAGAGAGATGCTCCAGTCCTTTAAACATTGTCATTGCCCCCCATTGGATTCACTCCAGGAGCTCCATGTCTCCCCCATACTGAGGAACCCAGAACTGGACACAGCAGCACATTCTGTGCCACTGATCACAATCCTCTGAGACCTGCCATTCAGCCAGTTCTCAATCCACAATGTCACAATAAATAAACAGCAGACCATCAATAGTTCTTTCTCTCCCCACCTCACCCACCACATCCTGCGTGAAGGTGCTTTTCAAAGGAAGTTTTAAAATCAAGTGGCTAGATTAACTAATTAATCAATTAATTGATTTATCTTCTTCAGAAAAACCTTCTTTTTCTAGTTATTAATCTTTGGCACTGAATTTTTGGCTGTATATTGTCTTTTCTCTGTCCTAGGATAGAAAGGGTGAAGACCTGAATCACTGTCAGGGCGCTGACAACCTGAGAAAGAAAAGGAGAATCGATGCAGTTTTCTGTGAAACAAGGCAGAAAGGGGGAATGAGAGAATCAGTCTTGCACATGGAAAACATTGCTGGAGAGCCTATGACACAAAAAGTGATGACAGGTTCTTGCAAAATATGACAGTTCAAACTACAAATGGTTCCCTAAACTGGAAAAGCACTCCCTCTGTACCCATTCCGACCCAGACATTTTCAAGGCACAAATACTCTACTGGCACATGAGGCTCCTACAGGCTTACCAATGTATCTCTGGGCCATCTGAGCCAGGAGTCAACATACATGGGGGAAATGAAGAGCAGGACCAGCTACAGCCACTAGCAAAGCAAGCAGTTGTCTAGAGCAGCAGGCAACCAGACATGGCCAAATGACCACGAGCTCCAGTGCCTCTATTCCCTTTGCCAAAGCTCTAGAAAGCCAGGCCAGAAGGTAAGGACCCCGCTGTGGAAAAAGGGAAGATCTTTTTGGCCCTCATACAGGCACATTTCCACCACAACTATAAGGACACTAAGCCAGAATCTCCCCCTCAGTATTTTTCTTTCCTGTTGCAGAAGACACCTGGCCAATATCCTTATTTACAGGACAATGTGTCAAATTTTGGTTCTTTTTCTTGCATAGCTGAGAAGCTTTCAGCCAGCTTTGCTAAACACATCGAGACAAAGCAGTCCATCACATAACAGATGCAAATTGATCATTCAAACAAAGGAAAAGTTTGTTTCCAGTGGGGAAGGACAGAATTCAGACACATCTCCAGAAGACTAAAACAATAACTGGGAGAGGCAATCTCCCTGGTTCACTGATTTTGCTAACTAAACCATAAATGGGTCTAACCTGGAAAATCTAGCCAGAGATTTGAGCAACAAAGGTTACTTTCTCCTCTGGCGATCCTTCTGGCGGGTTGGAGTGGAGAAAGAGGTTAGAGTGGAAGGGGATTTGGGGAATGCAGTCCTGAAGAAGAGGCATGAAGATGAAAGGAGACAAGAGGGAAAAGAGAAAGAAACAGAGAACAAGCAAAGACGAAGGGCAAAAAGTTAACATTCCTACACAGAGGAAGATGCCTCACTGGGGGAGAGAGATAAACCTTTGTTTGAAAAGACCCCAAAATAAATGAATACCTAAGACACTTTATTTTCTACCCCTTTCCTAACAGATTCATCCTAAATCCCATAGCAGGGCATCCATCCCCTTCTTGCCTTCCTTTCACCTCTTTTATCAAGCAGACACAAGCACGAGCTGAGTACAGCACAATAAACACATTGCCTGGCTGCTTTCCTAGGCCAGCACCTCCACGCACCAATCCTGCAGTGAGATAGCCATCCACCCACTGCCAGGCCACCATTTATCTGCTCCACAAACCACAAGAGCTTTCAGCTGCTCTGGCAACACAGCAGCTCTCCTGGCCCCACAATAACCTATTCTTTTCAGCTCCTTAATAGATCTTGCTCAATTTCCAGTACACAGTCTGGAACAACCCCAGTTTATACAAGGTTGCACATACTCTCCCCAGACTCCCAACCACTCAGAAGCCATTCACACCTATTGAGATGGTGACAACAGTAAAGTCTTTGGATATACTTTTTTACGTTGCAAAGAGGATGATAGTTTCCATTTTATCAACATCAGTGACCCAAAAGTCATGACTGAAAGCACTCATATGAAAGACCTAAGGCATCTAGATAAGAGCCTACAGCACTGGGACTTCCATGGTTCCATCTTCTCTCCAGCTCCAACAGATAGGGTGACACAGCACATGCTACAACCAAATGGCCCTCTGCTACTTTCTTTTTCTTAACTAGCAACCCACCTATGAGAAGGAGAGGCACAGGAGTGGATGGCTTGCCATTACAATTAGCTCAGCTCATAGTCTATTTTGTTTCCTTAACTGCCTCAATTATATGACTGCTGGAACAGCTACATGTGGCAAAGCAGCTACAGGAACACAGGGCCCACAGGTGTCTCCTCTTGTCTCTGAGGGAACTGCTGTCCCAGGACAGAGCAGCTGCTACCAGCAGCAAAGGGTATCTCTTGCATAATGCTCAGCCACGCTGAAAAGTCAGCTCTTAAAGGAAGATGGGCAGCAACTTACTATTATTACCATTATGTTCAGAAAGTTTCTTAAGAGACATCATATAAAAAGCTGACTATAATATTTTTGCTCTTTCTGGAACTTGCGGTACATGGAAGACTATTGATAGGTGCTCTCAGTAGAAAGCCACCTGAAGCCAGGTTAGTTCTCTCTTTCTGTCAAAAAAAATACAGTTTTATGCAAACACATTCTGGATTTGTTTCTATTAATCAATAAATAATAAGTAATAATAATAAATAACTTGAGCCATGTCCACAGGCTGTGTGATCGAAACACTGTTCACTGACCACTATAGCATCACTAAATAGCATCCAAAGTCACAGTTGTATGGGTTCAGACTGACAACCAGACTGACAACCATGTGATGAGTATTGGACAGCCCATAAATAGTGGAAGTGCCTGTGTTCCTGGATGCTGACAGGCTGAAAGATGTAATACCTTCCATGTCGACTTTCTAGACCACTTAAAATTAAGTCTAAATATGAATTTTGGAGCTAAGTTTAATCTTTGGATCTGGAAAGGCATGACTTTGCAGGAGGCTGGCCTCTCCTGGAATATTAGGTCCTTAATACACAGTCTGCACAAACATAAAAAATCCAGTGCTTGTCTTCAAAGTAGTGTGGTCACTCTGTTTTTTTTCTTTAAACCCTCATTACCAAATGGAATGCATAAGAAGAGCCAGGAAAAATATGTTTGTATTTACTAGGGAAAGAAAAATAGAGAGGGAAGACGTGAACAACATTATTATATGTGACGAATCTCCTGTTTATTTTAGAGAGTCTGGAAATTGCCTTATTTTTTCAATTGGACCACATGTCCTTGTTAAAGATGTGTTCCACCCTAAGCCATAAATATTCCAAGGACATCCTATTAGCAGTGTTATGAAAGAGAAGGAACACGATTATCCCAATGGAAGGCATTCACACTGCCTCCTGACATGCATTTGATGTAAGCAGGTCTTCTATACTCCCTCCATAGCAAAGGAGATTCTGTGCAGGAGCCTTCCTAGAGCCCTCTGTTCTCCCTTTGGAGATCTCTGGGAAGATAAACCTCTCACACATGCCATCTAAAATTGGTGTCATGTGAATATCCTCTTCTGGCCTTACAAACTTTGAGTCTATGAAAACAATAAAACACTATTCTTTAATTTGACATGAGCACAAAACAGCCTTTTACGATTGTGCATCTGAATCTGGTTAGAGGGAGCCGAGGATGCCACCACTTTGCCCCTTAGTACTTGGCACTGTGCTGCTCAGGTATGAAGCCAAAAGTGTTCCCAAAGAAACCTGCACAGCTCTGCTGAGTCCACACCAAGCTGTGTGAATGTGGCACAGTAGAGTATGGCCTGACAAGGCAAGTTTACATACAGGCTGCAGTGAGGGGGGAAGGATCAAACAAATAAAAATCTTGTCCAACCTCCTCCTAATTCTAAATCACCTTTTAGATCTTGTCCATCTATTGGGGAGATTAAAGGGAACATGATCCACAAAAGTCATCATACTCCTGAGAAAGCTGATCTTCAGGGAAGAAAAATCCAGAAAGAAGCTCTAGACCTTGGAAAGAGAAAGGCGATGGTGCACAGAGCCACTTATTCCTGCTACAAATCCACCTTTGCCTGGAGCCAGGTGCTTATGAATTTTGTCCCCAGGCAATGAAGTCATCAAGGGAACCTCTTTTCATGTCTCTTGCTGCCAGAATTTAAACTGCCCTTCTCAATAGCTCACCAAAAGTGATTTTTCCATGTATCAATTGAGCTTCACAAGCCTTCTGACCTGGTAATAGATCAGCAAAACACAGACTGGGCAAGACAGAATTTGGAATTGGGAAGCCCTGGTTTTACCTGAAATGACAAATCCACAGATCACTGTAGCATTTTCAGCATCTTCTGTCTGTTTATTCTGTTCCATCAGTGTACACAAATAACTGGTGTTTTTCTGGGTTTAAGCCCATGTGAAAGAGAAAAGATTTGGCTTTCTGTTTGGATGTCATAATATTAATAGAGAACATCTTTAGAGGCTTAATACAATGCAATATTGCCGATTCCAAGTGTTAGGAAAATGAAAGAAAAAAAGAGGACATAATGAATCATTCATCCCCACCCTTCAACAAAAATCACGAGAGTAAAAATGGCTTTAATTCCATTTGTTTACCAGTTTCTGAGCATTTCTGTGTCGTCAGATTACTATTTCAGACTCTTCTGCCACAACTGGAGCTAGGAACTGTCTTAAATAAAGATTCTCATTGTCTTTAAATCACACAGATCCTGAAGCTGCAGTCTTTGGGGAAAAAACATCTAACAAAACAAGCTAAGAAGGTAGTTGGGATGAAAATACCAGAGCAATTAATGAATCATCAACACTGAACAGGTTCATAAGGTTGGCTGTGCTGCAACACCCAGAAGAGATGAAATTTGCTAGAACAGATTTAAAATGCCTGAAGTGAAAAAAGGGCCAACATACTACATTTTGGGTATTAACCCAGATCAACTATGCACAATGTTCCTAGGAAAAAAAATTATCAAATAAAAACCCACCCCCAAAAAAACAGCTGGGGCTTTGTTCTTATGCCAGCTCTACCACTCCAGGTATCTTAGGGAGACAGGAAAAAGCCACTGGCAGGAACAGCTCTGTGTAAGACTGTCAAAATGTGGTAACTAAACATTATTATAAATTTATTTCATCTTGCCACCAAAGCCAGCTCTACAGCTGTTTTATGATACTGTGAAGGTTAAACTACTACGGAGTAAGTACTCCTGCATGTGGCTACTATAAAAGTGTCACTGAATTATTTCTAATTTTAGTGTCCGTTCTAAAAATTGCTTCCCACTGCACTCCAAGAAGCAAGAAAAAAGGTGATTCACATGAACCTAGGCAGCTGAAGAACTGGATGGACATAACCGATGGAGCAGAGCAGCTACAGGGTTTGTATTGGCTGCAGAGGGACTCTCAGGGGGTTTAAGTCACTGTGGTCCACAATGTGAAAGTCTTGTAACTAATTTAGCGATGCTGCCCCACTTTCTGGTGAACTAGGAGAAACAGGCACTTCTAGGGCAGAATGAGACTCCCTTAGTTCAGCCACCCAGCTTAAGATGATGAGTTGAATCACAACTGAGAACAGCCATTTGTCTGCACCAACCATATAATTAGTTTGGGCAACTAGAAATTTTATTTACTTTTTTTTTAGATGAGTATTATCCAAGTGTCCAATAAAACGTAAATTGGCAGAACACTACTCCAGCTACAAATACAGCTACACCTCCACCTCATGGGACTCAAATATGTCACAAAAAAAGGAGGGGAGAAAAACAAGCTCAAAGAGTAGATATTACACCTCACCAATATGCTTGGCAGAAATTAGTGCTTTCAAAAGCCATTTCCTTTTCTGGTATTCCCAAATACCATTTAAAAAAAAAAACCCAAAAGCCATTATCTGTGAGCTGGATCTATCTAAGAACATAAAAAAGATGACATGAAGCCATGTAAGCTAAAGGGAGATGTAAATCACTGGTCTCTGTTAGTGAGATGATCACCAGCACTCACAACATCACAGAGTTGTTTAGGTTGGAAAAGACTTTGAGGCCATTAAGTCCAAGTGTTAACCCAGCACCACCTCTCTCACCCTGGGCTCCCACAAACACTGTAGCAACTGAATAATTTTATTCTCAGAAATTGCTGAATACCATGAATACCCTTAGAATGAGCATTGTGCTAATTCTAAATCACAGGTTGTCAGTTTTTCAGTTAAAGAAAAGAACCAAAACCAAACCAGTTAGCAAAGAATTCATGCCTTCATTGTTACCAAGCACAGACTTTGTCACCCCATTTATCTTATGGGGATGCTATTACTGTTGATGGGGGCAATTAACTGTATTTGGAAAATACATTTTTCAAAAATTAGCTGCATTTTCCATCATCAGTTTTGAGCAGAAAATTACTCACAGGGAGAAGTAATTTCAAGACCTGCACCTGAGTTGGGGTAAGCTGTTACAGCTACACAGAAATAGAAGATCATACACCAATTTCTATAGGCTGAAAGAATGGTCACTAATTCATGCCTAGAGAATTGGAAGCTTCCAGCAGTGAGCCTTTTGTGTCCTCCAGGTCAATAAAGCAAATGGTGAAATCAGGCCTAAGAATCTTTGATACTTTAAAGTGGTAGGTGTGTGGTCTCTCAGCCTGAAAATTATTGTGTGAACAACACTGCAAGTACAATCCCAGAAGCTAAGCTTAACCCCCCCATGAATGCTTTCTACTGATATCTATATATACTGTTTATTTGGTATTAGGTTTTCATAAAACAACTTTTACTGTTATTTTTTAAGAGTTCTAGAAGTGCAGCTACCTTGTTCAGAGATGCAACTCTTCTTGTTCAAGAACGTAAGTATGATGCCGAAGTATGTTGCCTAGGACGCCCTGATTTCAGCATTACTCAATAGCTAGTAGCACCAGTACCTAGACTGCTCCTGTGCAGAGGGACTTTATTCAGTAGATTACCAAGAAAGGTGTGTTCCGGGTTGCTGCTTCTTAATTCAAATGTGCATTTGATTTGAATGCATACTTTACTCGGTGTTGCTACCTGAATCTCTGACCAATCAGCATCCCACCCAATGTATTCGTGTGTGCACTGAAACTCCTGGATGCTGCCAAAGCATTAAGCAGCCTACAGAAAAGGGTGGGGAGGGTGGAATGTGCTTCTACTTCCTCTTCTTGGGCAGAGCAGACAGTAAATCACAGACCAGAGGTTAGTCCAGAGGTTAGTCCAAAACCAGAAGGTTTAATCCACCTATCCTTCCCGTCTGGTCATAATACCTTTGCTAGTCATTTTAAAAGGGAGTAAAAAAAATTAAATGTTATTATCCAAAGGCCAAGATTCCAGTGATAAGCAACTGAAATATTGTCTGGGACTTTAATAGTAAGAACTAAAAGCATGCTCTGCAACTGCGGGGCAACATTTTACTAAGTTTGGCAGAAGAGTCTCCTCCCTCCATCCCCTCAGGCTTCTGCTCAGCTTAGACAATATCACAAGGAAGGGCTGTTTGCCCAGAGGTTTTCATTGCGAATTTGTTGGGGATTTTTGTTTGTTTGTTTGCTCATCCACATGGCTTACTGCCAGCTTATGAAAACTGCAAGCCTGTCATCAGTTCACCCAGTCTGAGAGAGGAAAAACAATGGTTAGAAGTCAACCTGATACCATACCTTAAAAATGTCACAGAATAAAACAGACATTTCAGTAATGTTGTGACACTCCCCAATTTCAGCAATGGATTACAATGAAACATCAGTTTGTGTAAGCAATCAGGAGAGGTTTGTCTTGACATGGACAACCCAATACAAGACACTAAGATTTTGTCTTTGTGTAAGCACAACCTCCCCCGCAGGTTTGCATGATTAACAATATCCTTAAAAAAACAACTCTTTTCTTACCCCCTATCAAACAAGTTTCTTCCAAACTTTTTCAGGGCACATTGCACTCAGACACAGGAAAAAAAACTTGAATCATGTTGAGCCGTACTAAGAAGAGTGAAGAGGATTCCCTCAAAACAGGAAATTCTGCTTTGTACAGCTAGTACTCCTGCTGAAGCCAGTGGACAACTTGGATCGAGCCAGCTGAGACGATCAGACTTAGTAACTGCAGATAGGCAGCAGAGAAAAAACACTGGGTCAAATCCCAGCTAAATCAGTGTAAATCAGTGTAACTCCACGGAAGTTAAGAGGGCTCTGCCGATTCAAGCCAGCTGTGGATCTAACTCACAGTGTGTTTTGCAAGTCTATTTTCAACTCTTCAGGGCTCTGCTCTGTTTAAACATCCACAACACCCACTGAAATTAATGAGAACTGTGTGTGCAGAACACTAGTATTACTTTTTAACTATTTGGGAGGTGCTCAGACACTGTGATAATGAGCACCATGTATTAGAACCCAGACAGAATGGTAGTGAATTATCAGACCCTTAAGTGGGACAGGTCATTAATCTTTTCCTTGGGAGAGCATTTCAATTTTTGCCTTGGCAAATGAGGATTCATCATTAATAGATGTGGGGGTTCTACATTTGCCAAGTCCCAGACAAAGTGTGTTTTTCCATTTGCCTTGGGCTTGTGTAAGCTTGCCTAAGGAGGCCAGCCTTGCAGTTTGAGAAACACTGCTAGCAGCCACCATACCCTCATTCCCAGCTAAATTAAACCCTATTATGCTGTAATTAACCTTGCCTAACTTGTTCTGAGTTACAGCAGCAGGTAAAAATCATACTTTTCCTAGGCTGAACCCAAGAAGCATTTTTACGTATCAGACTTGCCTACTCTTCAAATATTTCCAGCTACTCTTGGAAGCTCTTCTCCTGAAGATCACAGCTCAACTGCAGACACCAGAATTCTTCTTGACTTCAGTGAGGGCAGAATCCCCTGCAAATTTACTCATGCACCTCATGTTCATGCCAGATGGCACATTTTTGGAGGAAATGGGAATTCCACAGAAACGAGAACACGTATACAAATTCTTAAGTTTAAAGGTTTAAAACATACACATAGGCAGGCCACTAAGTTTTCTTGATCAACTTTAAAGCAGTAGAATTTGATTTTATGAATTAGTCTATTGCCTTTTTTATTTAAATGCAAGTTGAGAAAAATAAAAAAAACATTTCTAGTTTCAATTTGATACTTGGGATATGAGTGAGAAGAATGAGCAAAAGGTAAGAAGAACCTCTCATTTACAAAGCTACACTTCTGTAAGAAAAATAAATTGTTGGCTGAATTGCAGTTTTGAGACTTTTTTTCCCTCCTCTTTTAAAAAAACCAAAATTCTTCAGCTGTATTTTAAAAGATCCAGGATTCTCACTAAGGTCAATTTGATTAAGTCCATAGACCTTCAAGCCAGACCATCACTGCCACATTTCTAAAAGCAGACATCCTCTGAAGTAATTCAACCAAGTCAGTACAGAAAGTCCAGATGTCCTGTAGCTGCCTGCCGTAAACGTACATACAGAAAATACAGTATAAAACAGCACAAAACAAAGGCTATGCTGCCCTAAGTAAAAGGGCATTCAAAGACAAAAGAAGTGCTATCACTGAATACATCCTGCATCTTATTACAGGTGGAAAGGTGGGAAGCCTCTGGAGAATGCAGCCTAGAGAGTCAACCTGACTTTTTTTTAATCTGTGCATCTGAGTGTATGGAGCAGATAAAGGAGAGAACAGATGGTTATGAAGTAAGTGTATCACACCTGCAGCACAGCCAGATGCCAGCAGCTCCAGCAGCAGCAGCAGGATTTATCCTACCTGTTCCTTCTAAGTTATTAAACTCCTCAGTTCCCACAGGCCACGCAATAACCCTTTTTTGTTTAAAGCACTTGCACTGTCTTTGCTCATTCCGCCATCCCCGGAGCAGGACTCGCGGCCGGCGGCGGGTGCTGGGCCCGGCCGTCTCTCGCCTCGCCGCCCGTTCCCGGGGCTGCGGGGCCGGGCCGGGCCGGGCC
>VZSE01010762.1:161537-319158 GCA_013398275.1 Promerops cafer | reverse complement strand
TCTCCTTAAGGGGTCGCATCTCGGCGGCAGCCCGGGCCGGGCGCCCGCGGCCGCTCCCCACCGCCCCTGTGCCGCGGCCACCGCTCTGCCGCGCCTGGCCGTGCGGGGCCCTTTTATAGCCGCGCGGTACCTCGCGGTGATGAGCCGTCCCCTGCGCGGCAGCCAGGAATGCTGCCCTCGCCCCTCACACGACCAGTTTTTCCAGGCTGCCTTCGCACTGACGGGGCGGTTTTGTTTCCAGCCATCATCTGGGGCGGCCGAACGTCAGCAGGTAGAGAAGGACAAACCTGTTCCGAGGCGGCGCGTTTCCTCCCTCCCTCTCTCCTCCCGCCGCCCTCCTGCCCTCCGCCCTGCCACCGGGGGAAACTGCTCGACAGGTTTCGCCGAAGCTGGAGGTGGCTCCGGGGGGTGAGTAAGAGACTCCACCCTGCGCCCTCCCGACAGGCGCTGCCGCTGACGGGCCGCCTGCCCTCGCACCCTTGCCGGCCCCCCTCGCCTGGCTGGCAGCCCTATAAAACAAAACAACAAAACAAAACAAAAAAGCCTTAAACCGGCACGTCACGTTCTCCGGGGGATTTCACCGCCGCAGTGTGAACGCCCGGCCTGGCCCTGGATCCGTGCTTGTGGCGTCGCGCCTGGCGAGCGTGGCCGCTTCCCGCGCGGCCGGCTCCCCGGCAGGCCTGGGGTCTGCTCTCCTGCCTGCCCTCCGCGCGATTCAGAGCCGGCTTTCTCCTCTTTCCCCACCGGCCAATATTCTGAGATGGGAAGGAAATCTGTAAAAGCCCTCTGACATTCCTGGCTGAGCTGACAGCGTTGCCATGTGCTGCGCAGCCCTCCTGAAGGGTAGCACAGGTACCCATTTCTAATCTGGACATGTTCATTGTCAGATTGACTGTCTTGAGTGTAGTTTGAGGGAGTTTTTTGTAACTGACATGAGAAACTACCCGTTGTGCATGAGTGACTGGGTTTGCCCTGTCTTCCCCCAGTATCCCCACAGCAGGATAGTGGCCTGAGGAGCCACCATTGAGGAGCACCAGACCTTTCCGGAGGTCGCGTTCTGCTCCTGCATGTTCCTGACCTTGTTTTCAGAAAGGAAGGACTAGGAAGCCAGAACTGAAAAATGTGAAGAAGGTTCTGATGTTCGGAGGTGTTGGACAGCCAACACGGAGGGAGGACACCCTGAACTTTGACAGGCTAGCAATGAAATCGAATTCACGGAGGTTTCCGAGCTGTGCTGTTGGGGTGAGCTCCAAGGCCCTCGTGCCTGTAACCTTAGGGTGGGGATTATGGTAACCGCAGTCTGCTTCCCCATGGTGGCAGTGGGGATGCTGGTTGTTGGTGGTGCCAGGCTGCCTGCACTGCCTGACCACATGCTGCTTTCTCCAGCCAGCCCAGGAGACACCATTTCAAAAAGATGTGGATGGTAAACCTTGCTCTGCCAGTGACTCAGCCTCCGGCCTCAGCCAAGTCGCTTTACCACACCTTGAGAGGGAGATAATGCTTACCTACCTCCATCTTATGAGCCTTCACTAATGTTTATATAGTGCTTTGAATGTTTGAAGAACTGAGTGCTGTTTATGCATTTTGGTGTTCCAGATCCTATGATCTTTGGCCCTTTAAAAATATATAGGAGACTCAAGCGGTCCCAGAGGAAATGCCCATGCAGGAGGCATCCCAGAGCAGCAGGGCAGGCAGAAGGCCTTGTGGCTGTGCATGGCTCGTGTGAACGTGGTGCTGCACCAGAAGCCAGAGTGCTGGAACCAGAACAGGTTGCTCTAGGAGCCTATGCAAACCTCATGCTGAGGAAGCTCCCTGGGTCTAGGCTGGAGGCATTTCAGTCTGCTTTGGTAAAGCCAGCTCCTGCTCTTCTGCTCTGCCCTCTCACACTCAAACCCGGATCTTAATTTTGTGCCTTCTTCCAGATAGCCCGAGCCATACGGGGTTTCTGGACCTTCTCATTCTCCCAAAAGCATATTCACTTGCCTTGGATATTGGAGGCTGCATTTTTTGTCAGTTCACTGAAAGGACACCTCTGTCCTTGGCATCCATGGAAATCTGTGGAAGCAAGACTGCTATTTACACCCTGTAAGAAGAGGCATTTGTGCTATGACACAGTGTTCTAGGTTGTCCACTCCTGCTAGTGATGTGTACAGCATGTGCAGCATGACTGCATGGGCTGTATTTTATATATAATCCTTCACTGACTGCACTGGCAACTCTCACCTGTCTCTGACAAACACAAACTCACACCCACACCCACAGCTCCACAATACCACCCAGCTAAATAATAACCTGACTGTCCATACTAACTGGGTTCAAGAGTCCTTTCCAGCCAAACCAGTCAGAACCTGCTGCTGCACTGATGAGATGTGTAATCCTCAGGGATCCCATTGCTGTTCTGGTCCTGGGTCAGACACACATGGCAGATGGCCCCTAAAGGACTCTGAGCAATAAGGGGGGACCTGCTTGAGGCAGCCAGGGTTCTCTGAGGTACCAGAACCTGTATGGTGTTTAGGCAGGATGAACCATCTCCTGCTTTGGACTTCTTTTTAATAAGTGTCAGTGGTTTTACAATGAATGGGTAAACATTCCTTTCATTTAATTATATAAGCATTTAGTAGTTTCTGTTTCTCACCCATATACCCTCAATTATGGAAGTAAGAAAGTTAACATCCTGCTTCCTCCCTTCACTAGGCAGAGTCTCAGAAAACAGGCTGAAGGCTTTGGAAGGTAGAAGAGTAGAGGTGCCCAAAAGTGGATATGGACAGGCAGCACTAGCCAAGGGATTAGCAATGTATTGTTCTTCCTCTGGGAAAGTATAAAACGTGATTGAAGCATTAAAATAATAGAATCGGTTCTGAAATTATATAGGGGGGGAAATGAGGAGTATTAGAAGGAATAATAATTAGTCTATTGTTTCTGTTGATGGTTAAACAAAGTATTGTTTGTATCAGCGGGACCCGAATGAAAAGGACTGTGGTACCCCCCAGCATGGCCTCACCACACTTGGTGCTGAGAGCTCTCTGACTGTACCAAAACTCCTGAAACGTGGAGGAGCAGCACACTGTAACATGGAACACGATGGCTTGAGCAAGGCTTGTACAGCAGGCAGAGTTTTCTTGGATGGGGAAAGCAAATACTAGTCACCTGATAGTGTCAAACAAAGAGGGCAGCACAAAGGGAGACATAACGCCAGGGGTGGTTGTAGGAGACAGAGCTGGTCTGGGAGGAAGTGAAGATGAAGGGTAAGCTTGTGGGAGGACATAAAAGGCTGTGCTGTTTGCATGGCAGAATATGGAAGATTGTGAATGCTTGGTAATGAGAGAAGGATTATATTTCAGGGAGGTTCTGCTTTGAAAAAATGAAGTTATGAAAAATGACTGGAAGGTGCTGTCGTTATTACCAATCAATATCCCCACACTTCTTTGGCAAAAGCTCCCAATGCTTTCCTGATAGTTCCTTATTCCACAGGTAACATTAGCAAAGGGCATAGGAAAACCCAGAGTACTGTTCCTTGTTTGACATGTTTTGTCTGACAATTCTGGACTTAAATCCAGCACTAAAACTAAACATGGACATGGAGCTTACCATTTCTCTGCCTATTGTTTTTACGTTCCTCATTATTTCCCCACAAATTTCCTACTCTTACTCATTAGTGCTCACCTAAAATTAGGCTGGAAGTTTCTTAAAGAAAGACCCGGAATCTGACATGTCCTGTAGAGTACTTTTATTATTGGTGGGTCTGGTAAACTGGAAAAAAAAAAAAAAAACAAAACAGGAAAAAAAAATCTCTGCAAGTGGATTTTCTCCCACCCTGGGAAATCAGCATTCCATATGTTCATAGCAAACAGTGATGGGGCAACTTCATGTTTACTTTAGTTGGTTTAAATTCATTTGTCAATACAGCAGCCCACTATGTGTCACATGTGAGCATAATAATAGCTTGATACTAACTTGATTTGAAGTAATAAACACCCTGAGAGATGGCCTAATGCTTCCTCATATAAATAGGAAGCCTTTTGAAATTACTGCCTAAATAACATCAAGTGATTTACAGATAAATGGAAGAGGTGGGATGTTTTTCCGACCAAGAACTTTAAGAAAGATTGTGAGTTTTCCATTCAGTAGGTAGATTAGTTAAGAAGAGCTAGAAATTAAAATATAGCTAGCAGGTTCTTATGAAGCCAAGAATTCACATTTTATTGGAAGTGCCACTATTGTGTGCACAAAATTTTGATTAAATCCAAAGTTATCAATTTAGCAGGAGAGAGATTTGTATCTCAAATGCTTTATCGAAGCATACAGTTCAATATCCCTGAGCACTACAGAGGTTACATACCAATTGAATGTGTAATACTGCTTTTCACTATTTTTCTTGTTCTGACTTAACATCTTGTTCATTCCAGAAGCTAACTGTGTAAATTACATTATACAAATTAATGTAGTTTTTCCCTTTCTGGGAGAATTTTTCAAGTCAAGCTCTGTCTGTATTCAGCAGCACAATAGCAAGCAGCAGATTACAAATTTTATGGTTTCTATTTCAAATTTTCAGTTTAATTGTTAAACACGTCAGTTCTTCTAATAGCAAGTCTAGAATAAGGAGACCTCAAGTCTTTGCACACTTCCAGTCTGGTTCAGTGGGTACAATTTCCTGTGCATCAGCAGCTGCAAAAAGAAAAATGTGTGAAGGGCAATGCTTGTGCTGCAGAGATCGTGTGTGAGCTGTCGAGCAGATGTGTCCTGGGAGATCCATCCATTCCTGCACTGATGGTAAGGAGAAGCTTCAACTCTGGCCCTAGAAAACATTAGGAAAAGCACATTGCAGACAACAAGGAGGTACTTCTGCAGCCCTGATGTAGATAATATTTTGCCATGACTTTCCACTGTAAGTTCAGGAGTCCCAGCAGTGTATTGAGATGACAGCTGGAGATCACATAATCACAGAATAGTCAGGGTTGGAAGGGACATCTGGAGATCATCCAGTCCAACCCCCCTGCCAAGGCAGGGTCACCTGGAGCAGGTGAAAGGGGAATATATACAGGTGGGTTTTGAATGTCTCCAGAGAGGGAGACCTCTCTGGGCAGCTGTTCCAGTGCTCTGCCACCCTCAATAAAGAAGTTCTTCCTCATGTTGAGGTGAAACTTTTTGTGTTTCAATTTATGACCTTTGCTCCTGTTGCTGAGTGCCACTGAAGAGAGTCTGGCACCATCCCTTGGCACCCACCTTTGAGACATTGGTATGGATTAATGAGATCTGCTCTGAGTTTTTGCTAGACTGAACAGGCCCAGCTTCCTCAGTCTCCTCATGGAAGAGATGCTCCAGTCTTTTGATGTGGCCTCTGCTGGACCCTCTGCAGTAGCTCCTTGTCTGTCTTGTACTGCAGAGTCCAGAACTGGACACAGAGATGTGTGCATGAGAAATGAGTCTACTGAGTCCTCTTTTGCAATCAACTCTCCCTATAGTATTTGAAATTTCAGGAAAGTGTGGTCTCATAGTTACTTTTTTATGTCCTCACAATCAATTCTCCTTTCTTTCTCTCTCTCTGCCTCTTTTTCTTTTTATTTAATTTGAAATAAAAACACAAATTAAATAGCCAGTGAACACAATTCTGACATGACCAATTTTGAATGCCTCACTTACCAGACACCTGACTCTATAGACCATAAGAAGAGTAGACTTTCATTAAATGCCAGCCACCTTTTACTCTACCATGAAGTTTCAGGCTAAACCCTGGAAGCTAACACTTGAAATCACTCACTTTTTCTGAATATTGCAGCCAAGCAATTAATATTTAAGATTAGCTGCTATGCATTAAGTCTGCTTCAATAACTTTATAATTGATTGCAATGCTTAATTGTGATAGCCATCACAAACCTTGTAGCAACTTGATTTTTCATGTTCACCAGCCAGCTGTTTTTTCAGAGTTGGCAGGATTACGTGTCCTGTCCCATAAAACCATGAGAAAGGAAGTAATTACTAATTATTTGACCATCTATCAAGATTTCCTAGGCTTTTGCTGGTTCAAGCTATTGAACATACAGAGTCAGAGTGTGACTTTGCACTGACGTAGCATGGTAATTTTTAGCAACATCTCATATTTCTGGTTTTCTGTCCTTGGAATATAGAACTTTCCAAACAACAATGGTGAATGGTGACATAGTTGTGGGCAGAGATCTTGGTCAAAGTGGTCCAAGTAAATAAACTGACTTATTTCACATCACACTCTTGTCAGACAGTAGAGATAACAGGCCAGTTGTCTTTGCCCTCAAGCCCTGGAGCTGTACAGGATTCAACAAAGATCTTTGCTGGATGCCTCTGGGGTGCTGGAATTGTGTCATCCCAATCTGACCCTTCAGTGGGAATAAGAAATTCAGATGTGCCACAGAAAGAATTTGATGCATTGAAATCCCAACTTTATTGGGCCCTGGTCACAAAGATCCACAGCAAAACAGCCAGGAAGGAAGCCACACCCCCTGGAAGATGCAAGTGTAATTATTCATTCACAGACAATCAGCATCAGAGAATCTCCCCAGCACAGCAGCTTCTTGCATGACAGGATTAATTGACAACTGTCTGTTCTAATTGTGATAACTTTATATCTCTCAGCAAACGATTGCCATTAAGATTCCTTTTTTCTCACCCTGAAATTCTTTTCTTTCTACTGAATTGACAGGATTGTAATTTCCCTTCTATGCTAGTAATTAATCATTTCATGTAGAAATAATCAGCTGGTGTAAACAGACATAATTGTCATTCTCTTGCCCCTTTCTTAGCACCTTTTACTGTGTGGAGTCTCATCTAATTTCACTTTTAAGCCCCTAAAACCAGGATTTGGGACTGTCGAACACCAAGCACAAGAGTCTAATGGGATCTACAGCAGTGGCACTAGAGGAGAAACACATTAATTATGCACATAAACATGTAATAATGAGGCTTATCTGTACTCAGAAGTGCTGCAGAGGATACTTAGCAGGCAGCTTTGGCCAGGCAATATCTCCCCTGGCCACCATTCTTCTGATCCCCTGTGGAAGCTGAGGAGATGTGAAGGAATACTGTGACTTGAGAGAGTGGTTATTTATTGCTGTGGTATTTACTGCTGCTGCAAGACAGGGAATGATATCTCAGCCTTTTCCTGCCTCGTTGTGCAACGTGCCACGCATCAGGTCGCGCAGCGCCGAGCCTGGCAGGGCCCGCGTACGGAGGAGGCTGCAGAGCAAAGCTGCAGGATGTTGCTGGTTGGCACCTTCCCATGGATTCCCTGTGATGTGCAGCATCCTGGAGTGGGAGGGCGGTGCTGGTGTGAAGCTCAAAACGCCAGTGGGAGTGCGCAAGATATGCGCTGGCTGAGCGTGTCCCAACAGGAGAGCCCTGGCAGGGCAGGCTGAGGGGGAAAGGGGCACAGCCTCTGCCCCGCCAGCCTGTGAGGAGCGTGGGCCCCACTCGTTACAGCCTCCTGGTATGTCAGTGGCAGATTGGGACATCAAGGACCAAATCTTTAGGCCCTGAGATTTGAATCAACTCTTCCCAAATGGAGCCACGTTAAGTAGTGCTGTTTAGTGTGGTTCAGTAGACATTTTGCTGCCATGATTCAGGATTCATGTCTCAGCTATGCTTTTGAGACACAGGCTTCTGCCTCTTCCTATTCAGCTGATCACAGGTAAACAAATGTACGTATAATGAAGTCTCTAAAGTAATTTTCAGATAGACACTTTGCAAAATAATAAATCTGGTAGTACGAGATTTTATTCTGACTCATGGACTATCTAAGATGGCAACATTTGAGTCCCACAGATTAATTTGTATGGTTCAGTAGAGTACTTTACATATCTTATAAGCTTTCTGCATTAGTAACTTTTCTAAAAGAGTCACTGAGATTAAAGTGCTGTTAGAAACATGCAATCAAACACCAGTCTGTCATAAAACATTGTTAAAGAATCATGGGAAGACTAGTCTTACTAGTCTAGAAGATGATTATACTGCTGATGGAGTTGACTTGGAAGACACAAACATATCACCCGTGCTTCTGATAATATATGCTGCGCACATTTGATCAGTTCTTTGTAAGTTTCTTGTTTTCACCTACCATGCAATTACTTCAGGTTTATCTCAGTGATCTAACAAATTGTGTTGCTGGGAACTAAAAGGATTTTGTTTCTTAACTGCTGTAATAGGTCCTGTGGAGGGATGAGCATAGGTACCTGGAAAAGGGGATTATCCCTATGATTTGATCACTCTTTGGGTCCCTTAGTGCTTTGTGTAAGTGGAACTGGGCTCACCTTGTCTTCTATGCACCAGGGACACATTTCCCTCCCTCCTCATCTCACTGCTTGAATGAGCCTTAAAAATGGAGGAATCTTCCAACTAGATCGCAATCCTTTTGGAAGAATTTCAGTTGATCACACTATTCAGAAGGCTGCAAGTAAAGAAACTCTGATTCAAGGAGGGGTTTAGTTCCAGATGAGAGATGTCATTATCACTCACTGCTGAACAGCAAAATCCCTGTATGAGACAACTGAGACATGCTACAGTATAGTAACTCTAAGTTAAGACGTGTAAAACTAGAGATATTTAGCTATTTAAGTAGAAGGAGCAGATACTGAAGCCTTGCTGAATATGATTTAATTCAACAAGTACTGATCAGACACAGTCAGTCTGTCCGGGGGTCAGGCAACCTTGTCAGATGCTAAGTTTACTATGTCAACATTCAATAGGAGAGCAAGCACATGCTGATTTTTCAAATAATTAAGAGTGCCCTTCCATGAAAAAAATTTCATAAGAGAATCTCCAAACAGAAACTTAATATTTTCAGCCATCAATAGAAAAGAAAGTGGTTGCATTCAGGAAAGAAAAGCTGTAGCTCAAATCAGGCAGGAACTTGGACATGTTAGTTGTGCAAATCTCTGCTTTCTGCAGTGTTACGAGAAGTGCTGACATAGGCCAAGCAGTCCCTATCCCTTGGCAGTATTAGCTGGATCATTAGGAAAAAGAAACAAAGTGGAAGCTGGGTGTTGTCTTTCAAGTGAAGAAAGCTGTAGAATTGATGTAATGTTTGACTTTTAGAGAAGGCATTCATAGTGTCTCCTCCGTGGAGAGGCAGCAGAGGTTCCAGCACCAGCATTCATCCCCAGAATGTCACTGCAACTTGAAACATTCAACACTGGAAATAATTCCAACATTTGTGCAGCAGTTACAAGTGTCACATTATTGATTATGCCTTTATGCTGTTGTACAGTCACTGCTGGAACTTTGTACAACAGGATGGTCCAGGCCCTCAGGAGCCTCTGTGACACTCACACAGGTGCAGGGTGGGAGCCTCTGCACTTTCCTACTGTGCCACTTGACCCAGTGATGATTCTGCAGGGCAAGGGAAACTACAGCCTGACCACTTGCATTTTTACACTGAGGCTGGAAAAGAATGGGAGCCACTGCCATTTCCTAGCAGAAACGAAAATGCCACTTTATATTCCAATTAAAAACTGTTAGTAAATAGTATCACAAGCTTTTCTGCACAAAAAAAAAAACCAAACCAAAAAACAAACAAACAAAAAAAAACCAAAAAACAAAAAAACCCCACCAAAAATAGAATAAAAAGCCCAACCCAAAACCCAAAAGTAACTTTATCCAGCTTCCACCATGCCTTTTCAATGTGTACTGTGTATAAAATACCAAGCACAGATCTGCTGATGGTCCTCACAGTGCCAGATCTCCCAAACTGCAGCTGGATGTAGCTATGGAAGGGTACATGCACATCATGGGTGTCTGGAGCTAAAGCTGTTTGAGGAGTTATGAAATGGACCCACAGTTAGTCCTGGCAATGGGATGAGTGTGTTTGCAGTACCCATAGCCCTGTATGGCTGCTTAATCTGCAACCCTTTACTGAGCAGAAGATTGCTGGATAAAAAGAAGAGTGTATTGGATCTTTTCAGGAATGATCTGAAGGAGAAAAATTAGGATGTTTAAAAAACTAAGCTGCTTCTGGGATGTCTAGCATACTTTAACAAATAAAAGACACTCTGCTGCTTACAGTAACTGAAACAAATAGGTAGAAACAAATAGGATCAATTTTATTCCTTACTAATATTTAGATTTTACTTTTGAGCAATAACTATGCAAAACTTAAGGGTTACTACACACAAATAGATTCATCATAAGACTGGGAGTTATCACAGAGAGTATAATTATGATTATTAAATCACCAGCATGAAGCAAAGGGTGTAGTAGACGAACAAGACAACACAGGATCTCCAAAGTGTTACTGAAGTTCATCTCCAACATTGAGTCAAGAGCTGAAGTTTCTGGCCTTGGTTGGGTGATTCTTGCCACAGCACCCTATACATTTAAATTAAGTTTCTCTTAACACTTGTAGACTGAATGGAATTCAGTTCCTGAATGGAATTCTGACATATATAAAAGATCCAGTTCTTTCTCAGATATTTGCATTCATATGTCTGCCATTAAAACACACTGGTTTATTTATAAGGCGAATCACAAATTTTCTAGAAATTTGCAGGAACTCTCTTAGGCAAGATGACATATTAATAGGATATATATTTCTGTAAAGATTTGTCAGAAAGTAGCTAATACTGCTTTATTCTTAAACATGAGCCAAACCATTTCATTTTAGCCTTATGAGCTTCTAACTAGAAGTCTTCTTACTGGATCACATCTCAAATTACTGTACTTAGTGTCTTTACCTGGCTTATATGCAGGACCAAAATGGTTGGCTGTTTTCTTCCCTCTCCTTCAGTTTTACTCTTGAGACCTATTATTTCAGTAGTTTACACCAGAACATAATTTTTTGTTCAAAAGAAAAAGTATTTTTTGTACTACAGATGGATATTTTAGAAATTTTCTTTAGAAAGTTTTCTGTAGATCAGATGAGCCTTTATTGAAATGTATGAAGAAAAATATTAATGCTTCTCCCTATGCTGCAGTCAGTCATTTTGGTACAGAAATAAAGAATGGATACTGTTGTAAACAAATAATGGCATCTGAGAATAATTAAAAAATAGAAAATATTCTAATCCCAGGAAAGTCACTTGTGGAGAAGTTTATCAAGGGATTTCCTGGTTCAGTGCATCAACACTTAGACTATTGATGAGGCAAGATAATAGTTCTGAACACCATAAGAAGAAGAGTCTGTGCATGATTTTACTCCTGATCGTAAAAATGGTCAAAAATATTACTTTGCTACATACATCATCAACTTTATGTATTTACAGGTAAGACACCAAAAAATATGACAAATTTGATGCCTGATTTTTAATGTTAGATCTCATTTATTTAATTCTGTATTCATTTCATTCAATCTAAAGCATGTTCATTGCTATGTAATATCAATTATTTAATAATGAGATAGCTTAGTTGCGATTTTTGTGACCATAGTGAAGATGTGCACTACTCTTCACATTAATCAAGTATTTTTACCATTTTGTTTTTAACTGGAGTGTATACAGCATTTTCTCAGACTGCATGCACAGTTCCCTTGTTTTGGTGTGATCTGACATGCTGTATACCTTGGGAATCTTTTAATACTAGCAGGCTCAGCAAGCAGCCCTTGCAGCTTTTCTCCATGATAAGAATAGCTGTGGGAAGGTTGAGTAGTATAAAGAGGAAAAAGAAAAAACTATCTGCACTTCAAAGATTCCCTTCAGATGCAGCAGATAGAAAATCCACACATTACTGCAGAAGCTGTAGGTGAAATTAAAAGTTGCCATCTCCAATATATGCATTTGCCTGAAGTATTCCCTACGTTTACATATTCTAGGGCAGACACAGCTGTAAACATACATATCGCCTTCTTTATTTAGTCTGCGAGTGTTGGGACTTTAAACTTGGGGTCTGTTAATACTGAGATCCCATTTACAGTCCAAAGAATTATGTGTCTAGCATGTAGCAATCTTGATTATATTCCGGTCAGGATGTGGGAAAGATGCTATTAGAAACAAAACAATCAATTCACTCAGGCAGTCCCACAAACACGCTTTATGGCATC
This sequence comes from Promerops cafer, assembly GCA_013398275.1. Classification (NCBI taxonomy): domain Eukaryota; kingdom Metazoa; phylum Chordata; class Aves; order Passeriformes; family Nectariniidae; genus Promerops; species Promerops cafer. The sequence goes on along the minus strand of VZSE01010762.1, from coordinate 307,163 downwards.
TGCCTCCTACTCATTTCAAGTGAGGGTTTATAGTGACACATTGGTGAAGATTAGTACACAACTGCAGGCAGATGCCCATGACTGATTCAATTGTTTGCACTGACACTCACAATTGCTGTAATTGCAGCTGGAGTGATAAAAGTCATTGCAAAAAAACAGACAAAGTGAAATCAACATTGTTCCTCAGAGATTTTATTAGTTGAAACCCAGAAATGCACAATCCACTGTTTTTCCTTGGTATGAATTCACCATTCCATTTGCTATGCCTGCAATACTGTCCTCAGTGGTTAAACGTAAGAACATTCAAAAGGCCTCTTTAAAATCAGAACTTGTAACAGGAACAGCCATGCATTCCAGCCTCACTTGCTTAAAATAATTTCTTTCCAGAAAAGTGATTAAAAAATAAAGGCAGCAAATGGTTTTTAGACACTCAGTGAGATCCTAAATAAACAATCTTTCTAAGCTGTAGCTTTCCTGTATGCTCCAAGCAGCACTACCATTGTTCCTTTCCTCTTTTCCTCCCATAACAGCTTAACATCATTAATGCTGGTATTCCTGATGAGGAGTGACCATCTTCTACAGCCCCTGGAGAAAGAGAGAATGGATGTTTAGAACTAGGCAGTATCCAAAGCCTTCCTGAGAACAGATTACCCTATAGCCTGCCAAGCCAGTTCTCATGCAGTGCTGAAGACTTCCTTCAGACCGCCTACACTACTGGTGGCTCAGTCCAAAGGAATTCTGAGGTGATCCTTGGAGGAGTTGAGGATTTAACACATTCACTCCCCATTTACAAAAGAAAAGTGATTTTTGCAGACCTATTTCAATGAAAATGGAAATCCCTTTGCAGCATAACTCATATTCTAAAGGTATTTTGGCATTGCCATCCCAACTGCTGGAAAACTTACATTTAAATGCTCAAGACTGTGATTGTATCTAATCCTTCTATATCAGGCAAAACCAAAGAAAACCCCAAAACTTTAAAGGATAGCAAAGAAGTCTGCCTGTGTCCTTCATTAACTTAAACCACTACAGAGAAAATAAAAAATTCCAGTTGCAGTCCCCACTAACATCTCTCAAATGGGATGCACAAGTGGCCATAACCATCGATGCAGTAAAACCTTTAACTACATTTTGTGCTAATTTTAATAAATAAAGGAGATCATCTCCTCCTAGTATTTAAATTGGGATTCGACTTGCCAGTATATTGGAGAAATCTAAATCAACAATGTATTGCATCAGAAAGGAGCTCTGAGAAATGAACGGTGAGTGTTTTAAATGCTTCCAGTTACAGCACAGCACTGGAGAAGGTCAAATGCCCCAACAAGTTCCCTATAGAGAGACTTGCCAGAACTGATGCTCTGAACACGAGGCCCAGACACACAGGGCCAGGGAAACATGCTGTGGATGATGGCAGCACAGAAGGGATTCATGTCAGGCACAACCGGGCAGCTGCCTCGCAGCCTGAGGAAGAGGGAGGCCGTGGCACTGCCCTGTCCTGTGCCCAGAGCACTGCAGGAGCAGCCCCTGGGCACGGCTCTCTGTGACAGAGCTTTCTGCAGTCCACGTGTGGAGTACAACTAACTCCAGTCTGTGACAAATCTGGCACACGTTTCCCATGTGGTTGACAATGTTACACCAGGAGATTGTCTGATTTAGAGTTCTCCATTGAAAGCCAGAAGGAGAGGGCAGGTGGAGATGCTGCAGGTGGCACAGTGGCCCCTCCTGAATGGCTGTGGTGGCCGTGCAGCTGTCCTGGGGAAGGGAATGCTCCTGTGCTGGGGCACGGCACCCTGAGAGCTGGGCCTGGCCAACGTGCCTGATAAAAGGCATTTCCTCTCCAAAGCAAACAAGACAGAGGAGCCTTTTATTGCAACAGGCTGATGGAGCATCACATTGTTGCCCTCAGTGGTTTTATTTTAGTAGCTTTTACATTCCCAACCAAGTTCAGAACTGCACTGTGGAACGCACAAAAAAGCATTTCCAGCTTCAGGCACAAAGAATAATAAACATTAGCCCCACTCTACAAAGAAGAATTTAAGTACTCAGGGTCAAATCAGAAACCAAGACAGGGACAGCAGATGAACCCAGATGTCCCAGGGTGTACTAGGGCTTAAATACAAGATCCCTCTTCATACTCGTGCTGATGATACGTTTCAGAACTCCGGCACTTGAGAACAGAATCTCACCTTTCTTATTGCTTTTGTCTAAGGAAGTCAAGAATCTCCTTCTGTCCTGTAGCCTCTGCCTGTAAGCAGAAACATGAATAAATCCTGTCATCCTGTGCACCAAGACATGCAAATACTCACTTGTGGGAATTAAGACTATGTTACCACAAAATAATTAAAATCCAATTTAAATTTTAATTCCTCTGACATAGATGAGAAAATTCCCACTCCAACTATTTATTACTTCACAACAGCACCAGATTTGAGTTTGTAACAAATTCTAATCCAGTTTATAGTCCAACATATATTTTTCCCAAATAAATATTATCCAAGAGCATGTGTTATTACTCAGCTAGAACACCAAGGGAGCACAGCTCTATGGACACTTACTACTTGTAGAGGATTCCTGCCATCATAACCAGTTTGCTCCAGGTCTGCACCAGCCAGGTACCAGGCATACAGCCCATCCATATCACCTTTAGCTGTAAGACTGGAAAAAGAATAATTAATATTGGTTCTAAATCTTTCAGTTAATTTCAGTGAGCTCCTGGGTCCTGTCAATGAGCTCAGCAGGTGAAGGCTGAACCAGGCTCAACATGGTTGCCAGGGTAGAGAGGTAAGGAACACTATTACAACAGCTTTGAATAGCTGAGCAAGCAACACAGCTTGATGAATCAGTTCCTTAAATTATTAGGGCTGTGCTATAAGTACTTACAACAGGCTAGTTTCACATAGTGGGTGTGACTATGACCAAAGGGGAAAAAAAAGTCACGCAGTTTCATATTTCACAACACAATATTTATCTCATGAAATGAGTTGGGGGGAGGGCAATGGCTAAATCAAGGCGCAGCTGAGTGAGAGCACAAGCAGATGTGCCAGCAATCCACAGGACTTATTTAAAGCCCCTAAGAAACCCCCTTCACAAATTTGCATAATTGTGTTTGCTATCAGTAGTTATGACATTAAATATATTTATGTGATATTATTTGGACAGTAGCACAGCTATATCTGAGTTTCATAAAACAATTTGTAGGATTTAAATGGGCAGCAAACAAAAGAAAAATGCTTTTCAAAGATGACCTCTGCCTACCACATTTAACAAGCAATAGAAAGGATCAGAATGAATCCTATACAAATAAATTAGTTACAGCTTTCAGAGGAATGCACACTCTGTTATTTCTTTGCACATCTGCTGGTAGTCCCATCCACAATACTTAAAGTTTGTTTTCAACTCTCATTTTGGTAAAAGGGTTAAGAGCCTGAACATATGCAAAATCATGCCAGTCTGTACCAAGCCTGGAGACAGACTGAACTGATGGGAAGGTTGGGAGGTTAACCTTCAGTCTTTTCAGGATACCATCATCTGTGAGGCTTCAGACCTGAGTTTGCCATGAGCTTGCAGATTGTTTCAGCAGAACCCTTCTGATAATCATCAAGTGAGGCTGAATCTCATTAAGAGAGGGGAATCCTCCCCAGCATTATTAAGTTCAGAGTTTTCTGCCTTAACCAGAGCTTGCTGTGGGTGACGAGCATTATGCTGGCAGCGGGGATGGAGATGGTGATGAGCTCCTGGGGGTGATGACCAAGCCAGGCAGACCTGGTGAAGAGTGGAGAAGGCTCGATGTGCAAGGGGCAGTCATGGAAGAAACCATGAAAGCAGGGCTGCAACATTCACTTCCCTGCTAGGTTGAAATCACTTCTGTTGCTGATTAAATCACTTAAGTCCCTGAAAGTATGTTTTCAGGGGAGTGGACACCTCTAATTGTAGCAGTCCCAGAGGCTGGGCACAAAAAGGGAAAGCAAATGGTCTCTGTCTGTGTTCCTCTGTGCAAGCTACAGCTGAGGCCTTTGGGGGACAGGGAAGTGGTAGTGGGGTACTAAGAGGTTTAACAGTGCTTCAGTCTGGCATCATGAAGGAAAGGATCAGTAAGTCATTAATGAAAACTGCTATCACAAAAGAAAAGGCCCCTCAGAAGCAATAAGGAAACAGAGGAAGCAAAGGAGGTCCAGCAGGAAGCTCAGTGGAAGGTTGGTAAGGAAACTGCAGGAAAGAGGCGAGCATTAGTAAAGAAAAAGTGTAAGCATTAGTAAAGCAAAGAAATTGCTTAGCAGCCACTTCTGGAACACATGAATTATCTTTATTTACAAAGACTAGTCTCTTGCTGTTAACACTGTAAGGTCACAGGTTAAGGAAGAAACAAAAAGCCTACCTAGAGAGTTATGAGCACGACCAACACTGGACAGGAGAGCACATTGTATTGCCAAACAAATTGCACCGTTCAGCCACGTGCAAAGCAGAAACCACTTTGGTCAAAGACTTTCAGAAATGTTACCAACCTACACACTCGGGGCACCTCAGCTACATCTCTGTAAGCAACAAACAAGGACGGCTGCACTTACTTGAAAATTAACTGCCTATGAACAGCACCTATTCAGAAAGAGCAATTTAACCCTCGCTGCAGAGGTCAAAACTGTGATCTCCTTCCGTGACATTAGAGCAAAACAAATACAAAGAAATATCTTCAATTTTGCAGCAGCCATTTACTGATCAAGTGAGAACTTTATTCTATGGGGACTGTGACCAGAGAACAAAAGGTGATGTAGCTTGTGAGAAAACTTAGATACCAGTCTAAATAGAAGATACCTACTATTTACTAGATTGATTATCATCAGGAGTACCACAAAACATTTTCGCCAAATCCAGATTTTCATAGTAGTCAAGCCATACACATCTGGATTTCCTTTATACACAGTAAGTGTACTTCATATACTAAAATATATACAGAGGACTTCTCAATTTACACTATAGGAACCCTGGCTCTGTATTTGTCTCAAAGATATTTATGCCAGCAATTCCAACTACAAGTGTAACCTCTAAGCAGAAAGTCCATCACTGTTATATAATGAAATGGAATAAAGATATCTTCAATATACACTTACCAGGATGTTTAAAACCTGCTTTGTTAATAAAGAACTATCTACCACAGTTTACTAAACTCTGATACCTTTGACAGCTGATAATCCCAGGCATCCTGCCTATCAGTACTCTTGCAGTCAGAAAAATTATTATGTCTCCAGTTCACAGTTTCAGCAGCCATGATGATGTAATGTAGCCATGATGATGGCAGAGCAAAAATATCAAGAATAGTGACAGTGCTCTCTGTGCCTCCAATCACACCAACATCAAGCTGCAATTTAAGGGGTGCTCTGTTACTGCCAGGGGACCAGGAGCAAACCTTGTCAGGTCTCAGAGGGTTGTAAGGACAAGGGCCAATGCAGCTGTAGATTTGGGAAGTAAAAAATACAGTGAAATGACACTGTATTTTTGGGGTTCCCTCTCCTGCCTCTTCCTGTACTAGGATTGCATCTTTCCCTGGGACACAAAGCTGTGCTTTATCAGCAATTCTCCTTTTTCCATGTCTATATAAAATAATCAGGACAGACTTTCTTTTTCTCAGGTGTGCCATCACCCTGACAGAAGAGAAAAAATTTTTTCCTTCTTATTTTTTTTAAGATGAAGATCCAAAGGAAAAAAAAAAATCCAGCACAAGGCATGGATTGCTCTGTCCTGAACACATTTGGGAGTGCTGTTCTTAGTTTGTTCTCCACATCTCTCTCAGCTCAGACAGACTTCTTTGAAAGACAGCAGCAAGCAGTAAAACCTTGCTCCTTATTCCTGCAGAGGCATATTTACCCTTCCTTCCCCAGCCTTACCCTCTCTTTATGTTAAATTGAAGAGGCATCTTATTCTGAAAGGTGGTGATTTTGAAAGGCTGCATCCTTGTATATATCATACTATACCATATAATTTTATGAAATCTAAGAATATGAGAAAGCTGGTTTGGCTTTAAGCCCCTGCTTAATTTTGTGAAGTACAGACTTGAAGAACCTCAATTCTATACAAGCTTTTTTCCTTTAAAAAACAAACACAAATCAACTGTTTACCAACTCCAGAAGTCCAGAAAGTTTCAGAATAAGTCTGAGTGTCCCAATTTATCTCATCATGGTTTGGTTTTTCAGACAGATGACAATACTACTGCAATATGAGAAGATATTCTGACATTTTTAACAGATTACTAATACTGAGATCTCATTTCGAAACAAAGCCATGAACCAGATACCAAACATCAACAAAGTGATTCTAAAACCAGACCAACACCTCTCACTTTAAAAAAGACACCAGCAAATGAAACCATGAAAGATTTAATAACTATGTGCATCTCCACTTCCTACACAAGAGTTCCCACTGATACTGTCCAACCCTCAGTTCTGGCTGGTACTCCTTTCCCTCTCAAACATCACCAATGCCAAAGGAACACATTCATTTTTATTTTATCTCCATAATCTTCCAAGTGAACTATTCTATTCTATTCTATTCTATTCTATTCTATTCTATTCTATTCTATTCTATTCTATAAACTGTTAGAACACAAAAATCACTATTCACGGTCTTTCATAACAGTCTGTTTGAAGACTGGTAGGTAGCAAAGAGCTAACTGCTCTTGAAGATTGGTAGATAGCAAACTATAAGCAAACATGCCTATAGTTTAATTCAGAGAGGACTGCATGGAGGGAAAAGTTAAGTTAGCTAAGTGCAGAAACACAGAGCTTATCAGAAAGCAAGCAACTTTTTCCTTCTAAACCCCAAGAACTTGACGTATTGCCTTGGTGACAAATTCAGACTGGTAAAAATTGCAGCTTAAGGCACACTACAAGATAGAAGAAATGCAGGAAAACAGTTCAAATTAGAGGGGAGATGTTATAAACAGCTGGTTCTATAAGCAGCTTGACCATGTGGCCATGTTGACTGCCATGAAGGTGCCAGTGCCTGCAAAGAGGGGGCTTAAAACAAGAGAGAGGACAGAGAAGTGAGCCAGAGCATGCTGGAAAAATGAGTGTATCAGTAAGGTCATCTGAGGACACTGTAGAAGCACCAGAGACATTTTGGCAAGAAGACAAACACCAGCACCTCAGATTTAGTAACACAGGCAGCTGAGTAATGCTCTGAGGAAAAAGTCCACTTTGTTAGAAATGAGTATGCCAGGCCCTCTAAAACAGCAGAGCAAATGAAGAGCTTCAGCTCTGCAGGAGCAGGGTAGGAGCACTGTCACTTCAGCACTTCACTGTCACTGGACACTTCAGCACTGTCTTGAAGCCTGACCACTGCCTGGCTCTGCTGCTGGTACAAGCCATACAGATCCAGGCACACAATGATCCCTAAAAAGCTGTAACAAACTGCATGAGAACCCCATTTTGTTATTTTGTGTGAAGAACCCTTTTCCTCTTCTTGGTTTTTTTTTTGTTTTGTTTTTGGACATATTACGGCCAGGTCAGCTAGCCAAACTGGTTCTGCACATGCCACTAGGACTAAGCAACAGGCCAATTTATTTGCAGAGGAATGTCATTCCCTAAACCTTTTGGCAGAGGCAAACTGCACAAACCAAGGGTTTAGTTCTGTCCTATCACTTGCAGTGCCCTGGGAAGTGCATATTTTGACTCCATAGTAAAAGTCTTATTACCCAGTCTCCTCTGAGCATGTTACGACAATGGAGACACTCCAGACAGTGTTCCTTAATTCCAGAATTACTCAAAGGACAGAGTCCAGTCTCTACACAGAACACACATAAGCTTTACCTTGACTCTGTTTTGTAGACATTATACAGCAATGGCTGGTCCCTGCAAGTCTCATGATTTCCTGTCAAGTCCTGATATAAAGGCCAGTGCTCAGGGGTTTTTTGTTTGTTTTTCAAAAGAAGAGAGAAGAGGAAATGAAGGAAAAACTACAAGTAATTTCTGGAAATACATGGAACCTTCTCATTATTTTCAGAGTAATTTGTAATTCAGGACCAGTAGTGGAAAAAATGAAATCTAACATCTATTTCTTTTTATAACACATATCCACATTGGTATATATTGAAAGTAACTGTATGGAAAGCCAGCTCTAAGAGAATTATATCCCCTTAAAATTAAATATAGTGATGGTGAGCAGCAGTTCACAAGTTTTGGGGTTAAACCTATTTGTCTGTTGGATTTATTTTTAAGAACAATAATACATACTAGTTAGAATAGAAGCCATTCCAATATAAGTGAAAAGTGGACTTTAAGACAATAAAAAGGATACATTTTGTGCAGCTTTATTTTTAAAGAGAGATGTTACAAAATCACACCTTGAACAGCTTCTTTTTACCATTCCTCCATAAGAGACTTTGAGGGAAAATGGGATATTTATTTGCTTTCATCTCACTTATCCCCACAATCCTCTCTGCTTTGGAACTCTCTCGAGTTATTGGTGCTTTGAAACAGAGTTGATTCTTAATTTCATCACTTCCCTTGTTGCCTTATTATTCATCTATCACAGAAAGAGCCTCCTCATGTGCCAGGCTCCCAACTCCATTTTCGAGTCTCCTCTGAAAAACCATCCCACTCCACACCCATTTGAGGGCCACCTTATATATCACATTTACCTGCAGAGTATTGTTCCAACATCCTCCAGGTCATGGCTTGAAAGGTGTGCTCCTGTTTCTCGTAACAAGTTAATCAATGGTATGTGCCTTTATGAGAGGAATAGAAAAAAATTAGGAAGTGACTTGACTAAGAAAGTGACTATTTTCCCCCTGAATCCAACATTGTCATATACACAAACCATCAGTGAAAGTTCTCACATTCTCTTTTCCACAATCACAGAACCAATGAATCTTTTGCAAGGTGACAGATTCAGTAAACAGAGCTTCCCTCCCTCTCAGAAACTCATTCACACACTAAACTCAAGGAAGTGTTAAGTTCAGCTCTAAAAAAGAAACAGATGCATACCCTTCTTTTCCAAGAATTCTTAGTGTCTTAACCTTAGTGCTAGTTTAATTTAGCAGTGGAAATATTAGTAACTAAAGTACATGCAAACGGGGAGAATATTTATTACAAAGCATCATTCCTGCATTTTAAAGAATACAATGCCCATATATATCAGTCTTAAATAAAACATTGTGTCTTGCAGATAAGCAATGAATCTTTATGTTAATGGAGAAGCTAATCGGATTTTTATGGCTTCAAAATGATGGCAAGTATTCTTATGAACCTCTGTCAAAAGCACATCTTTTCCTAACTTCCTCCTCTCAATACCTTTATTATTGATTTCTACTTGGAGACTTTAGGAGATCTTCCTTGTCCTTTCCTTTGAGATAAAGGGACAAATGGCACTACCAGCCAACACCTACACCTTAGTCAGATGCTTAAGAAACTCTGTGGGAAGGTTGCTCTCTAAAGGTACTGTTATGGGTAGAAAATAACATGACAAGTAAAAAATCTGCAAAATACCTTTTTCATAACTAACCTAGTGGAAGATTTAGAGCTAGGTTTGAAAAGGAGATGACAAAATGCTCCTCTGTTAAACAACTCATCTAGTTTACAAATCAAAACACAGGTTTTTTTCTCCAGAAAGAGCACCATGACCCAGTAGATCAGGAATAGTTTCACAGTTCCTATTTTAAGTAAGTTGCTATAATATAACACTTCAAAATAAAGAGGTAGGCTTATCATTTAATAGGAAATACATGAGTTTTTCCAACCAATTACCTAAAAGATCATCTGTAATAATTAAAAATTAAAAAAACTCACACTTTCTACTTAATCACTTGGTGGTAACCATGGGCCTTTACATTTTTTAATTGGACTAAACTACTTATCTAATCCCTCTACCTGTTTTTAGGAAACTCCATCTTCAATCAGCAGTTACTTTACAGTTATCCATATAAAGCCTATGTAAGCTTATATGTTTCATACAAGATCTTTAGTTTCTAAACGAACCAAAGAACTGTACATGCGCTATAGGAATTATCTTGCTTTTCCAAACACAGGTTATTGACCCTAGGAGACAGACTCTATTTTTTTTTAAATTACACTTTGTTCCAACTGACAGCCAAAAAAAAAAAAATCTTCCTTTGCATCATAGCAAAGCATTGCTGGAACAGCCCATGCCTCAAGTTTGTTCAGTTATCTAAAATATTTTCTCAGGTGGGTCCCTTACGACATGGCTTGTCATCCACAAGCATCTCCTTGAGCCAGCAAATAATGGCATGGTCTCCTACTTTTCAATCCACGGTAAAGCATGAATTCTACATGTATGAACTTTTTAGTTTTGAGTCTTAATTCAAACAGTAATTAGCTGAAATGAAATTTGACCTGAAATAGATTAAAGTAGAACATGTCTTTTCACTCAGGCTCTCATTGGGTGCTGAACAGAACATGGGGAGTGTCTGTTTACTCTCCAAGAACTGCCCTGGAGTGTTCCTCATTTCCCACCTTATACAGGACATCTCAGCATGAAATGAGCATTTTTTAAAACAAAAGCTTTGCTATGGGACAGCACTAAAAGATAAAATGCTGCAAAGCATATAATGTTGTGTGGTATCTTCCCTCAATGTGCTCCATCTATGAGGTCTGTATCTCTGGATGCCAGCAAAAAGACAGGTTTTCTCTTCCTGTTGTAACTATTTGCTCCATACTGGTAGGAAGAATCTCTCCAGAAAGCCCTTCACATCCCACTCACACCACACAGCCATTCCTACTCTGAATGGGACTGTAAATATTTGGTACAGACAGATTTGGGATCATTTACCCCGCTCATTTAATACAGCAAATTTAAACAAGGAAAAAAAAAAGTGGCTTGAAATAAATTAAATTTGTAAGCATTGTAACTGATAGTGTTTACAATAAAAACTTACAGTAAAGCATTTCTAAACAGAAGTACAATGTCCTGATGAGTCATTCAAAGTCACATTTCTTGGTATAGTGGGAAGAAGTGCTGTGCACTACTGCTTGTTAAAGACAGGGCAAGGGAAAGGAGGAGTAGGGACAAATAGTAATGCAAAGTTTAAAAGTGTCAGATTTAGTACTGTGGCTGTGAAGTGCAGATCTGTCCAAGAAAGCAAACAGACCACCTCTGACATTCCCACCACTCAACATGAAAACTATGCGGGAGGCAAGGCGCACTGCAGCTTGTTCCTACTTGCACCCGAACGCTATCCACATTCTGAACAAACTTAAGCCCTCTCCCGAGCACCACTTCTGCTGTCTTGTACCTACCACTAGGGCATTATTCATATCTCAAGAGGCTGGCTGTGAATTTTCTGATACTGTTATGTCTTAGGCACATGAGAGGTATTTGTCTTTAGAAATTGTTTCTTTAAGTGCTGCTCTCCTGTGGCTTTACAAAAGCCTCACAAGGGTCACAGTTGAGCTGATCTGAAGTTCAGGTGATGTCATGAGCCACAAACTGCTTGGGAACGGTTCAAATGCAATTCCTGTTCTAAGGTGGAAGCACAAAACCAAGAGCACAAGAACTTCTGGACAGTCAAAGCTCAAGGTGCAGAGGGATGGCAACATCCCCATGTCAGCGCTGGCTTGCACAGCTCCATGCTCTATACCATGGCTCTTGTCAGACACAGGCTATACAAGCAACATCATATTAATAGCAGAATATCTGATTTGGTGCAGTCTTCAACATTCAGCACTATGAGCAAAGTTTGAGTTCCAGGTAAAGACATCCACACTCTTCAGTTCATGAGGGCTCTGGATTCACAGGAATCCAGGTTCTGTACAGTACCTGTCATCCCAGGCCCTCACCTGGCAGACACTTATTAAAAGTGAATCAACTTCAAAAGGGATGAATCATACATGTGAAATTAACACACATGTAAGAGTTTGGAGGATTGGGGCCTTAGGGTGCACACCTTCCACCAACTCTCGTTAAAGAAATGCAGGTGTAATGTATATCCAAACTTGACTGGCTTCATTCTTTTTCATGCTTGCTTCCCTAGCAACCAGAATGGTTATGGCAGGATCAGCTTAGTTTCACTTGTTTGGTTTTCTGCATGGTATCAGTGGGAATTTTGTGCTCAAACACTGTAAGGACAGGCTTCAGTGTGCTTCTTGCAGTCAGTGGTGGTTAGATTTTTCTCTCTGCCTTAGATTTCCTGAAGTAATGTAAATGTAACCTTGCAAAATATCAAGTATTTAAATTCATATATACGTGGGAGGTAATTTTACTACCTCTAATCTGATGTTCTCACAGCATTGTATGAGCAACTCCCTATTTTCAACCTTTTACCACTGCTCTACAAGTAAATGGAAGCACTTTTACTACTTAAAATATACACAATTTTTATTCAAGACATTTTCCTGCTCAGAGAGTTTCTGTTATTAAAAAAATATTATTCTATTGTTTTGAAAATGAATTATCCCTTGAGGGTGCTGTAAGAAATTAAAGGAATGCCACTTATTTTGATATGTCAAGCAACTGGCCTAAATTAACAGTGGTCTGTTTAGCTTCAGGCATAAAGTGAGTGAGACTACAGGCAAATTGCAGAGTTACAACTGAAAAAGCGGAAATGCAGTAGTTTATTTCTTATTTAGAAAGAAACAAAGAAAGAGTCACTTAAAGTCAAAAAATTTAAGAGACTGTCATTGACATAAATCAAGTCACTGGTATATCAGCTGACAGTGCTATGTTAAGAAGCTTTTAAGAAGAGACATAATTCCTGATCATCTTTACAAATTAATAAATGAAAGAGAGAAATCAGTCATCATTATACAGGTTTGCATGCCGGTTAAAAGGCAAGTCACTGAGAAATGTTACATAAAAGACTGGAAGAAAGCTATTTTTAAGATGAGTGGATACTGTATTGCAGTTAAATGCCAATTAAACAAATACTAATTCTCAGAAAATGGGATTAAGCTGATGCAATGTTCAGTAAAATTGAGAAAGTTACAATATTAAATAGTTTAAAGCACTGACTACTCATTATCATCGGTTTCCCCCCCAGCACCCCTTCCCTCTCTGCCACTTTCTATCAGGATAATCTCTTTACTTTCAGCTTGCAAGTGTTTCATAAATAGAATTTAAATACTTCTGTAGCAGAAATCTTTTTAGTGGGTATCTAATTACACACATATACAGCTGTCTGCTCTTTAGCGTTCTCCTTTATATGCTTACCAGTGTGAAATGCAGTGTGAGTACACAGCAAATCATAAATACACATTTATGAGATTAGTTCTAAGTCAACTCTTCCTCTCATTCCAACAGTAGAAACAAAAAGAGAAACTGAAAATGGTTATGGTGCAGTTTCCTTTTACAATTCCCTGCATCAAAATGGGTGTGCAGTTTTAAAGAGCTTAAGAGTCATAGTAGGAGTCTAATATAGGAGTGGCAATGCTAAGGAATCCAAACAACAAGCTCATGTGAAATTCCTCAGGCGGTAGATGGGTGCGGTAAAAAAAGTAGGTGCCTGATTTGCAGGAACATCTAATAGTATCTAATGCTTTAGCATTTTCTCACATTGGACCTGAGCCACCTCTCTTCAACTCCAAGGTTATTTGTTTGATTTGCTGTTGGGCTTGTTTTTGCTTTAAGTCTGCAGAGTTTATACATTCATGAGGCAAAGCAAGAGCCACGAAGCCGTTCGGGACCGTGCAGGAGGAATGGCAATAGCACAGCGCGGCCACGCCGGACTCCAGCTCTCACAGTCAGAGAGCCTGGTGAGTTTTCTACATCTGGTCTTTGAAACAGAAGAAGCCTTCAAGTTATTCCTGCAGCCCATGGTAATCCAGGACTGTCAGACCTCCCAGGGAGCTAACTGCAGCTTGACAGACCAGGTGAACCTGTCAACATTAGAAAGCTGTAGGACTATTTGGGGACATTCACCCACAAAGACCATGAAAATTCAATCACTCCAAGCTCTTTTACAGAAAAATATGGCTTTTCTCCTGCCATGATTCAGACTGAATATGAGATAAGGAGCTGAAAGTGGATCAAAGACAAGGAGAGATTATGGTGTGCAGCTTCTAACATGCTGGAAGACCAATGGCTCTATGAATCCCCAGGCTATACAAACTAAATCTTAGAAAATTAAATTCTGCTTTCTGATAACTTTTATGTTCTGTGATATGGCCATTCCTTAAGACTATACAACATGGAACATACCAGTAAAGTGCAAGTCCGTGACTACCACTCAAGAACTGCTGACATTCTTAACAGCAGGAAGAGGAAATCCACAAAGCAGGCAGAGCCATGCAACCATCCCATATAATTATGAGTGGGTGGAAGGGAAAAATCAAAAAACCAGTCATCCAGCAAGAGACTAAGGAAAGCACTGGTGGAAGGGGAAGATTAAAACATGTCAACCTACCGGTATATTTTGTGCCAACTGAAACAGTCTGGTCTTGATGAGAAAGGGAAGGGCAGAAAGAGAACAGACAGCCCATGGTCCTGCACTCTCACTTCTGACAATCAAAAGGAGTGATCAGTTTGGCTCTGTTTTATAAGGAAGCTTCAGAATAAAGAGCAAAGCCCTGAAATTACGGACAAAGTCTTGGCAGGAAAACAGCAATAATTACCTTATGCTAAAATTCTGCATGCATACCAAGTTGTTTGCTTTCATTCCACATTATTTTAAAAAAAAATCTTTTCATTTAGGCTAGTCACATCCTTTGAAATAAGCTGATATGTGTTATTTTAACTGCTGTCATTTACACATGACTGCTGAGACCAGACAAGACCAGAACACAGGATGGATGGAGCTGAAATCCAAAATGACAAAAGGTTTATAAACCTTAAATAGAGCAGTACATAAATTGTTACCTGAACTTGATCGCATTCATCAGTGGGGTAGATCCATATCTGTCTCTGGCATAAACAGTCGCGCCAGACATCAGCAAATACTCAGCTAAGGGCAGATGCCCTTCAGAGGCTGCAATGTGGAGTGGAGTTCGGCCGTCGTAGTCTCCACAGCTCAGGTTTCCACCCTACAAAAGCACATATCCTTCACATGCCAAAAAGATAATGGCTGCACATTAAGCTGTTGCAAACGTCACACAGCAGGATGTATACATCACATTTTAATTCTGCCACCAAATTGTTAAGCCTGTCAAACATAAAGTTTATCTTGCAGCATTGTTTTAGTGCCAATAAAGATATTTATTCCACCTCCTGCATGTTTCTTGCTGAGATGTGTTCTTTATTACAGCACACCATACAGCAGCTTTGTGCCTGTAGACTGCTAATTGTTCTTGTCTTAGTTAATTCCTACTTTCAAGATATATTTATCATTTCTTGAGGCCCATTACCAAAATCTCAATAGTAGGGTAAACCAAGGCAAAGGGGGGGAAAAAAGAAAAGAGATGACAGGGAAATGCCTGTTTCTTCTTTGGGTATAACTCAAGTCAGAGCTTTGTGGAGAGACAGAAATCCTGAATTAGCACTGCACTGTGTTTTGCTTAAATATAATTTTCAAGTTCTTTTTTTTTATTCCTGACAGATTTACATCCAGAAGGTGGGTACTATGAATATGCATAAAGAAAGTTAAGCGAAAAGAAAGCAGCACAAATCACTTTAAAATATTCCAAAGTTAGCAGATAAGAACTTGCATTTTAATCTACCTGTATTTTCACAGTTTAAAAGAAAATGTAAACAGCTGAAAACCAGAGAGGGACAAGAACATACCAGTTCTGAAAGGCAAAGACCAAGAAGTCTAGAAACCATTTGTAACTGTCATAGCACCTTGACTCTAAAACTTAGGTTGTCACTTTCCATGAGCATGGCTTCCTATCATCAATTGCAGTTCTATTTAAAAATTAATGTTTTGTACACACTGTTCATTTTACATTACCATTTCTGCTATGGCTCTTAGTGCATCTATGTCACCCAGTTTAGCTGCAGCACAAGCCAAAGGTGGAATTAATGCATCTCGTACGGCTTCTAACTCCTGAGAAACAAATAAAATTAAACATTTAATATCAGCCTCGCCTCTAATGTGATTGACACCCAAGTCATAAAAACACTGCCCTTGCTTTCATGTAAAGTTTCCAAATTAGTCATTTGTGTATTTTGAAATGGTAGCATTTAGTTCTTGGAAGGAAAGAAGTCTCATGTTTATTTTACATTTTGTCAGTCTCACATCCATAAGATTTATATTCCTCACTGGCAACATTACAAGTACCTGATATCTTTATAAACCATTTCAGGTGCACACACTAATTGCCATCTCTGTACTGCCATAGCTACACATCAGTACAGTAAGAGAAACAGTGCTGGTAGGAGTTGGAAAAGACCATATCCTCAAGACTGGATCAATTTTATTAATTTTATTCCTCAGATATTTGTGTAACCTGTACTTTCAAACCTACACTGATAAGCCCCCTAGGCCCCCTGATTATTCTCCATTTCTCATGCTTACTAAAGAAGAACTAAAGAATACATTCAGTATTCATTAGTTAATAAAAATCCCATCTTCCCTGAACCAAAGTCAAGAGAAAAGTGACTATTTGTACAACCAGTACTATGTTATCTAATTTATATTTATATTATATTTTCTAACTGGGAGGGACTACACACCACAAATTACACTTGTGTAATGCTTCCTTAGTATCAGCCTTCTATGACTGCATGTACAATTAAGCTGTTTTACCCATTATTATTTGGCTTGCTCCAAACTGTCAATACATTTGACCACAGAAATATAAAGCACTTTTTCATATCATTGATACCCTGAGCATCTGTCTGAGGCTTGTTATTGCAACCAGCCAGCCAAGAAAATAATCCCAAAATGGGGCTACAAAGGAGGGGGGAAAAAGTTAGTATGTTTTTAATTAAAAGCATTTTAGTTATAGAATTGTCATTGTGTCCTTTCTCCCAAACTCCATATTCCAATTTTCTTTCAGCTTTGCTGTTCATCTTTAAACTAGGCTCATTTAACTTTGTTTACAGCTTTACATGATATTAATTTTAAATATTTAAGTATATACCTCCTTGCTGCTGATACTCAGAGATTTGGCAATCACTTGAATAAACTTGCTATCTCTCAAAGAAATCTTGGCTCCTGTGGGTACAACAGTCATTTCTCCTCTTAGATTCTCACTCAGCATCTGAAAAGCAAGCAGTCAAACCCTTTGTTAGCAGAGGAAAAAAATGGTGGTAGTCTAATAAAAAAACCTTAGAATCAAGTTAGAAAATTGTTTGGAGGAATTATGGAAACTAATTGAATGCAGACAAAAGATTAAAGAAATAGTTACTGTCCCATGCAGACTGCACGTTTAAAAAGACAAAGGAGGGAGAGAGACAGGCAAACAAAACTTTCTTCCAAAGCAAAGAAAACCAAAATAAGCACATAACAAAACACCCCAAATTTTAGAATATGCGGACAAAAGTTCCCTAGTGGGGTAAGCTGCAGCCTACTTAAAAACACAAAGATAATGAGTAATGAGCAGAGTGAGGCTTAAGACCAGAATATTCTGAAATGCTGCCGCTTGCCAGCATTCGCAAACCTCAGGACTCCTACACAGACTGTGTACATAGACCTCAAAACAAAGCCCAGTGCTGCCTGTAGACAGTCATGTATTTCCATGGGTTTTCAAACAGCTCCATTAGCCCTGATTTTGTTAAAATTTGGACACAGATCCAGCTTTGAATGCAGAAAATCTACAGTAGTACCAGTCATTCAGTATCCAAACAGGTATGTTAACAGTTTGCAGGATGGGTGCCTCCAATATAACTGGGTAAAAGAACCAAATCAAAATGTAAAAAGGTCAGCCAATTCATGTGTAGAAAGCACTTGAATAGGGCAATAAAGAAATGAAAATACTCTAAACGACAGATTCTGGGAAACTTGGAGAACACAAATAGAAGCCAGTCATCAAGAAAAAGCAACTAGTTTCCTCAATTCTGACAATTTTACACACTGGCACTCTTTCAGGAAAGGTTGCTGATGCAGCTATTAAAGCACACAGTTATTTCAATTAGAATTTTAAAAAGCAGGATTGTGAAAGTTTGCAAGAAACAGATGTGATGTTGGCAGGAGGAATGCCCCAGGTTTACTTATGTCTAGGCATGCCCTTTATTAAAAAAAAACCCTCCAAGTGCTGAAAACACCATAGCTGTCTGCTGGAAGAGTCCCATATACATGTAATTCAGAGGATACCAACTGCTTTGGCACACTTTTAGAATTTGACAGGTTGAGATCACTGCTTTACACAGGTAACCTTAGCAATTGGCACCTGTGCTAAATGCACCCAATGCAAAACCCTGTGTGCCTTATGCAGTCCTAACAGCTCTTCAGACATTTGTATGTGTCTGGGGGCACATTCCTTGCTCTTCATGCTGAAAAAGAATCCTAAAATAACCATGCCAGCTTCAGGAGAGCTTCTGTCTCTTGGGAGACTATTGTTTGGTGATATGTTTAGCTGAAGATATTGCCACAGACAACATATTTCCAGGCTTTCTTCTTCTCCTGGTCTCTCTAACTCGTTCCTGCCCAGGCAATGCAGCATGAACATGAACAACTGTTCCCTTAGTTGTGCCAGCACAATTGTTTGTGGGTCCGTACAATGAGTCAAATGAGGAAACCAATCCTGCATAACTCAAAGAAATTGCAAAAGTTATTTTGTTTTTCAAACCATATAAAGGAGGTCCAGTACACCACCACACAAAAACTGTGTAGCACAATCCAAGGGCAGCACATGAAAATGCAGAATTATCTTGTGACATGGTACCTAAAACACCTTATTATCAAATCCTCATCTGAGTAAGTCAGCTATCTCACCTCAACAAGCTGGATCTCAAATTAAGTTTTAACTCACACACCCAGGCAGGACGCCAGCTGGGAAGGTTTCTCCTGTCCCAGGTCAAATAATCCACTGTGCAAGAAGATTAAAGTCTGCATTAAAAAAAAAAACAAGCTACTGCGTGTATGTTCCAGGGTCAGTGAGTATGCCAAAGGGGTATCAGTGAAGAGCTGGGGTTTCTGAAGTGCAAATGCACAAACACATCCAATACCCCTGCTCCTCACAGCACTGTCGCCTGCCAGGCATGTCCTTGCATAGAGCATGTTCTGGGCATCCTCACCAAAGACACACAGAGTTCCTCCTCCTCCCATTTCTCAGCTTTAGCAAACAACTGCAAGCTCAGAGGCTGAAACTGTGTCTAAGCACAGTAAGTGGTACTTCCAGCCACTACACTTAACATCACAGGTATCCAAATATGTTTGCCTCAAGAGCTGCTACTGGTTGGAAGATGTGGAGCATGAAATAATGATCAGGTTTGTTATGGTTTTAATAAAAACAAAGCACCATCATGAGATACACATGTGCCTACAGTGTTAAGTCTGGAGAGTGACTCATCATGATGTCATCTCCCAAAGTGTCAGGATTAAGGTTTTACTACATACAAGCACAGAAATTCATGCATTCCTGCAGAATGCTGCTTTCCTTATCTAATTCATAGCTATATGTTCATTGTATTAAAGGAACATGATAAACAGCTATGTAACCTGCAGGAAAAAAAGCCTTGATTAAGCAACCGATGAACAGTAAGAACATTGTTAAAGGGACTGATTTTAAAAAGAGCTTAACTGGTTCTAGAATAATCCTCCACTTTTTATGTATTATAAAGTGTATCTCCTCTTAGAGAAATAAAATCTAATACTGTTATGAGTAATGCTGTAAAGGAAGAGGCTGTAGGCAATATTTATTTTCAGAATAAGCTTTGTGTGAATGAGTCTGGGATGAAATCTTCACCACGCCAAGATCAGTGACAAGATCTTTGCTGACTTCAGTAGGGTTGGGATTCTGTCTCCCATAAGAATTTCCACATAGAGTTGTCAGTATAGATGTGTCCAAGCTAGACTACTACCATTTAAAGATGGCATTTTTATGGCTCAGTCATGGTCTTCACCTGACTTATGAAGAGAATTCTTTTCTCTCTATCTTCATTTGTTTGCTTAACAGTATTTTCCATAAAAAAAACCAAACACGGGCTGTTCACATTACGGTTCTGGAACCAACTGCTTTTAAATGCAAGAGAGAAACTCAAGGCATGAAGCTAAGCAGAAGTTAGCACAGTAGATGCGAAACCTAAAGTCTTTCATGGTCACACAAATATTTACCTGCCTCTTCTCCTCCCAGCTAAGGTTTCTCTTGCTGAGTGTGTATGACAGTTTAGTTAGGGCTGCCTCTGGTGTCATATCACCTCCAGGAATTACTCCGACATCAGCGAGAGTCTGAATAAAAAGGAATAATGATTCTAATTAGCATAGCATTCAGAAATACCTGCACATAGAGAAAAGGTGTTTGGAAGATGAGTAGCTACACAGAATGCAGTGTACAGCCAAGCATCCACTCTCTTGCTCCTCCTGCTGCCACTGTAATTTTTTGTACTTTTAGTTATCAAATACCAAGCAAATACTAGAGCAATCTGAATAAAGATGACTTTTACTTTAAATTCCTTTTCCTGCAATAACACTGAAGAATTCCACCAAATGCTTGCCATGGTCGCTTACTATGCTAAAAGGGAAAGGTTACAGGTCCGTATCAGCTATCTGCAGAGTTGTCAGAGTCCCTTTATTGAAAAGCTGCAGTTACTCTGTTTTAACCCAGTGGCATTTTGAACACTGCCAAGTAGGCTGTTCTCACACAGACATATTTACCATTCTTTTATGGGGCATTGCTTTGGATGAATTCCAGCACTACAGCATGCTCACAGCGGGAGTGCTTTCAG
The DNA here is from genome assembly GCA_013398275.1 of Promerops cafer. Taxonomy (NCBI): domain Eukaryota; kingdom Metazoa; phylum Chordata; class Aves; order Passeriformes; family Nectariniidae; genus Promerops; species Promerops cafer. The sequence goes on along the minus strand of VZSE01010762.1, from coordinate 286,460 downwards.
ATCCTTGCAGGCTGCGCTAGCAGTGTATGATTTACAACTAAAATATGTAATTTACACAGTTCTGACAAGAACAACTGAAAAAGATGACCTTTTTAACTTATCTTTCTGGTAGTTAAAAAATAAAATGCCTGAACAAAAGCAGAAAGAAGAAGGATCTTTGCTATGATCAGCAAGCCTTGTAAGTGTACAAGACAGCAAAGACAAAGGAGATTTCAGATCTCTTGTCATTAAACTGTACCTAGGCAAATCACAGATCGCCTTCTTTGCCATAATGTGATGCCTCACAGTAAAGCACCTTGAACTAGGCTCTTTGCACAGCATTTTACTTTTAAATACCTTGTATACAAACTTCAGCTTCAAAACTTGTTGTGGCTTAACTAATATTTTCAGCAAGATACAGAGCCTTAATTAGCTAATTAACCACCTTCAGGAGACCCAGAGTAACATTTTTTTAAAGTCCCATGGGAAACCATATACAGAGAAGGTGAGAAATACTTTCTGTACTGCAGAGCTAACCAAAGAACAGTTAGGGCTTTTTCAGTGGGTTTGTGAAAGAGGAAGAGGAAGGGATTTCCCAGCTTCCTTCCTATACCTAAAGTCCCCTCAGTTTAAAGTTTCTGCTGTGCATATGGATCAGAGACCAGACATTCAGTTAATTAAAACAAACACTTCAAGGGAAGCCAGGGACTCAGCTGACCTACCTGACTAGCTCTAATGAGTAAAAACTGGCCCAGCCATGTGCAAAGACCTTTGAAATATTTCATTTAAAGAAAAATCAAAGTAAAATTAACATTACAGCAACTGTACAGCATTCACTCATGATACTTCCTCCACTGAGCAGTTCCTCATGAAAAGGAGAAGGCAGTGAAAGAACCAGCGTGAAGTAATTTTGGAGGACTTGCCTTGGTCAGTGTTCTCCTCAAAAGATGCCAAGAAAACAGGGCAGCCTCCAACAACTGATACTGAAGCAACATAGTACAAACGCCATATAAAAAATGGAAGCCAGAAGGGAACACATTTCCACACAGCCTTAAAGTGGTTCAGTAAGACCTGAGCAGAATCTTTCAATTCAGCATATCAACATTCTGGATCAGAGTGCAAAAAGCCATTTTAGGTGTCTACTTGGAGAATCTTTTAACCAGAGCATAGGAAAGGGGTTTTCTTCTTCTTTCCATAAATTTTAGCAGTTCGTTTCAAGTAGAAGATCACATAAAACCTAGGGTTCATTTTCATGTTGTTTTTCAAATATTAATTTGGTGTCTTTTATTGACTTAACTGCTTTTTCCCTTCCAAGTGAGCTGTTCTATATAATCTGCATATCCCTACAGTATTTGCTACAAAGCATGGGATCTTTGTAAAAGTCAGTAATTCTCAAAACATCTCCATTAAGTTATGCAGAAGTTTTACCAACATCCAAGTAATTGCCCATATCAGAAAATACCAAGTTTGGATACTAATTCCAAGTTAGAAAATCTTACAGTCTCCTTTTCTTTCTCCTCAAAACAGACTTTGTGAAAATATATCTAAAGCTGTGTCAAAACCAAAGCTACAAGAGGCAGGTTTCAGCACCAGACCGGGGTATTTAGGTTTGCAACGCAGTCAAAGAAGAGGCTGGCTCTGCAGACGGCTGGTTGCTCCCAACAAAACCAGGTGTCCAAGGCAGAGGGATGAGTCACCCTCTGGTAGTGCTTCTTGGCTATTTAATGTCTGGTCCTTTCTAAAGGCAGTTAAACCAGCTTCCCTCACACTAATACATATTCTTATGCACATATTCTTATACAGCTTTGTGCTCTTATTAATCCCAGTGATGTCGTGTTCTGGTACACAACTGAGAAACACACCACAAAATGCCCTGAATATTAACAGTACGTACACAAAACCTGCTTTAAGCCAACCTTCATGGGCTAAACTAAACTGATTTCCATTCTTCAATACAGACAATTCCTTAGATACTGTTCTCCAATCTCACCCTGAATTCAGTTGTTCTTCCAGTCAAATAAAGAACTGGGATTTGGAGTATTGCTTGCATTTACAGGCTTTCTTCATGCTACTACATTGTAGCTAAGCAACTGTTATCCTATCAAATACTACTTTATTTGATCATCTGACCCCTAAGGTAGCTTTTAGCTCAATGGAATCCCTCTGAGAGAGATACTACGGATCTAATGCAAAGTATCCTGGAGTGCTGCACATGACAGGAGTTAGCAATCACTAATTTGGGATTTGAGCTGCCTGTTTTGACCATTCAGAGCAGGAGTAACAGGATCTTGTTTGTAGATACGTGTTTAAATGCTTCCAGCTTAAGATTTTTCAGATGTTGTTATTTTATGAGCAACAACTTTACAGTTAATAAGCCTGGTTTTATATGCTAAGACTACTGGAAGTCTAAAGCAAGTTGTATCAGTGGGCTGTTTCTTCTACACAGCAGTAGGGAATGAAGTGGTTGCACACCCCTCACCTGGCCTGTTGCATAGACTGTTTTAACAGCCCCACGTAAGCACTGGGTGCAGTTCAGAATCACCACTTTGCGTTCAGCTGCTTTCCTCAGTTCTTCCAGTAAATCTCCTCTCTCGTCCGGGGCATTGCCACTTCCATAAGTTTCAAGTACTATGCCCTCAATTGGAGGCTGAAGAAATGCTTTTACCTGGTTAAAAACAAGACAGGGAACAGAGACAAAAGGTATGTTTAGGTCATCCTTAAAATCTTCACGTATGGCACAGCATTTGTAAAAGTGGTCTACTCCTGCTATAGTCTTACATGCTCTTATGCCTTACAGTCTTCTTACACCCTTCTGTGCTTCCCTTCTGCAATAACTTTCCCTCTCTGGCTTCCTTTAAAATTTCTAGAGGGTTAGATTTTAAAATAAACTGTTTTGTAGAGTCATTAGCTGATGTGAAAAAAGATGCTATTGTTCAAGTGCCATTAACAGGCTGTACTGTTGCACCACTGTTTGGTGCAACAAAAAAGGTACAGTTACACTTATGAAATAAATGTTGAATTATTAAGTGTAATTAGAACTCCACACCCCTGCCCAGATTTTTTTGCTTTAGCAAAGAGTTTCGTTAACCAATGTCTGCCTAAGAAACAGTGTGTTTCACCTTTCAGGAAAGAACATTCTAACGAAGCATGACGTTTTTTAACCCCAAACCAAACTGATTTAACTCAGAGAAACTTATATATTCTAAGCTAGTTGATATTGAAGTAGATATTGTGCCTCACTGTTAGAGAATGCTGTAAGTGAATGCCTAGCAAAGTTGTCTTCCTAGAAAGATGTATTTTCAACAACCTAGACGTTTCCTTGCTGATCACATATGCTAAATGCAATACACTGTAAACCCCCATGAGGCTAACTATGCAGTTGGTGTTTTATCACAAATATACCACCCCTCTGTCTTTCCATCTGTTCATATTCACCTAAAAAGAATAGTGATATAATTGGGGAGTGCTGCTTAAACTACTGGATTCAATTTAAGAAGGCAAGAGCTACAAAGGACCTGTCAATTTAAGGGAACTAATATCAGACAAAAACTTAAAGACTAATTTACCTAAAATCACAGTCTGCAAAATAATTTCTAAAGGCAAAAAAATCCCACTTCTCATTTTCAGCAGCAAAATCCCACTTTTCATTTTCAGCTCTGTATGAATGCTGAGGGTCATGTGAACCATCAATGTGAGACAAAATGAACCTTGAAAAAGAAACATGAGTTGTAGAAATAATCACACTCCACCCACCATATTGTCTATTCTTTGACAAGATATCTATTAATAGGCCCCAATACGCACCAGGATAATATTTCCCTAGTCACTGTATCTTGCACCTGTCTAGAAAACCACATTTGACCTATTTATGAGTCCTGATAAGAAATTAGTTTTAAGTTCCAGAGCCCAGGCAGTTTATACAAAAGATATTTGAAAAGCTTTTATCATTTATGGCATAGGAAAATAGTCTTTGTATGCCCTGATATGTAAAAAAAATACTTATCAGAAGAAAACAAATCCTTTCCCTTCCCTCAAAACCCCAACCACTGCTCCAAACAATGCAGCTTTCCTACAAGTATTTGAGCATCACTTCACCCATTTCCGAAATGAAGTGGTGACACTTACAGCAGCAGCGGTGATTCCTGGGAAGATCCGCAGAAGTCCAACATTCCTGTTCATATTGGTGTGAACTCGAAATTTCTTTTTGGTATTGGCTCTCCAAACCGTTTCCCAGTTTACTATTAAGAGAAATGGCCTTTTTAATTTAAGACATGCTATTAAGTACACTTGTAATATTTGATGCTTACAACCCTGTTTTTAAAACTATTCTTAGGCAGGAAATTCATGAAAGACAATGCACTTTTTAGGGAAGAAATGAAGGTCCATTTAAGACAGAAGAATTACCAGCTGGTCTGGCATAGGTGAGATATTTACTTGTCATACACTGACCTGAACTTCACTGATATGCAGTTGGCCTGATACAAGCCTGGATTCATGTTTGGAAAACAGACCTTGATCTTCTCAGACTTAGGAGATGACAAATGCAGTTACTGCTGCTGCTAATCACCTCCAGAGTTTATTAGGTAGTTATTAATGATTAAATAAAATAGCAAGGATTCAATTAACTCCGATTATACATTTAGAGCCAGAAGCCAGATGTTTAACTAATAGTTTGTTTGTGTTGCATTATTAGAAGCCAAGTCATGCATTATTGATTTCAAAATTTTACTACTTCAGTGTAGGAGTGCAGCATTGGTAACGCTGACAACTCCTACAAGGCAATGGAAGAGGTTTAACAAACAGCAGCCAACAGCTCAGAGCACTGTGCCTCCATGAAAATAGACCATGCTGTAGAGCTGCCTCCTTCCCCTTCACGAGTTAAGCTTTTGAGATTTTGGAGAAACTCCCAAGCAGCAAGACAGATAAAAGATCTGCGTGCACAATACCGACTTGCTCTCAGCCATGCGGTGAGTTACACACACCAATTACTGTTGTAATTTCTTGCAATCAGCAGACTTGCAAAAAACTAATTCAAGAATAAATTTAAAAGCCTTCACTGAAGCCTGCTCTATTGCCACACTACCAAAGGTACTAAAATCTACACAATCCATTAAGTCAGGACAAAAAATAGCATTCTCCTATAAGATTCTATGAACTTTCCTTCCTTGTCAGCAACTAGAGCCTCTGTTCTTTCTAAAAACTGCCATACACCATTGACCAGGTTACAAGCAGTTGGCTTGGCATTTTTTTATCCATCCAGTCACACTTCAGCACATGGATTCCTACTGCCATGGGAGTGGGAGAATAGAAATATAGACCATTTCTTCAGCTTCTTTCTTTCTGATGAGGTGTTCTGCATGATTCTGAAACCCCCTGGCTGGACTTAGTAGTTATCCAAGTAGCTCTCAAAGGCCTCCAAGAGTTTTCCAGAGCCATTTAGAGACCTGCAGGAGGAACCCAGGGAAGTGCAGAGCCTGTGCATTTGTTCAGCATGAGGTTCACAGGCCTGGCTAACCACATTCAACATGAGCACTGTGCTTTAAGAAGCTCTTTAGCAATAAATCCATTCCTCTAAGCCTTCTAAAAAATAGGTTAACTCTTTAAAAGCAGCCTCCTCTATAAGAAGGGATGGCAATAAAATTGTATCACAGCTTGCTTTTCTTTTATCCTCCATAAGGTAGGAGTCCCTGCCAAAACTTCACAAATGCATTCTACTACATTTGGCAACTGTGAGCATCCCTGATGCCTGTAACCAACTTGAAGAATGAACTGAGGAAACCTGCCTTGGCATGGAGCACTAAGACACTGCCAAAACCAGAAGACCAAGGAAAGAGATCAGAGGACAGGTTCAGAAGTCAGACCTACACCAGGCCTATACCTGTACTCTTGGAGTACGCTCTACCAAATAACATCTCCAAGATAAATTTAATGCATGCAGACATAGTATAGTGATGTAATTCCAAATTATATTAAAAAGAAGATAAAGATTGCCCTGCCCCTGAGTTAACATTCGCTTGGTCATGAACCTCGTCAGCCTACATAACGTGTTTGGTGCTGCAGACTCCACAGATGTCAGTTTTCCATTTGCCAAACAAGTCTAAAAGGCAGAACAAAAGGCAAATGTGATGCAAGAGCCAAAGACAAACAAATATACATAGAAGACCGATTTAATCTCAGATTTACTCAGAACTTCTGTAAGTGAGGCAGGACACCATGCAGGGGAAAAAAGAAATTAGAAGACACCCTTTGCATCCTCCATCTCAAAGTTTACGTCCCCAAAAAGGAACAGTATTTATGTCACATAGGTAAGTTCAAGCATCTTCACTGTACTGAATAAACCAGCTGTCTTGCTGTGTAATACCACACAGCAATCTTCCTTCTTTGTTAAGTTAAAAAACCCAAGAACATAAGAATAACTACCATTCTTAAGTAAGAAACTCATATACAAGCAAGTGAAGTACAAAAAGCTGCATCTCTTGGTGTTCACATCTCTTTTTTATCTTATGAATAGGATAATTAATCAAGTAGGGATACTCAGTTTTGGCACAGCATGGAAAACAGTAACCTGCTCTGACTTGGGTGGCCTGTGCTTGTGAAGAGTTTAACTGATACAGCACAACGCATCATGTAAATGGGGATGCAAAAGTGAGGAACAAACACAAGCTAGCTACTGGTGTGGCACAGCAGAAAGAACATTTCTAAAGCAATGCACATAAAATAAAGAAGTAATGGCTATTTACATACTATACTCATAAGGGCTTGGGATAGATTGCTCTATTAAGGGAGACTGCATTCAAGGTATTAAGGCCTTTTACTATTCCAAACCAAACCATCACATAAACAATAGTCCGATATTTCCAATCTCCCCCTCCATACCAAACACTATAGACTCTAAAATTACTGCCAAAAGATTGCATCCTTATCTTATGCAGCTTTATTCACACACATACACAAAATATCATGATTGGGTTAGTGCAAAAAAACCCCCAACTGACTTAAAATAAAAGTAACTCTACACAGATCAGAAAGCAGCAAATCCCCCTGTTGTTACACAGAGACTATGCCACAGTGCAGGTTTCAACTTATAACAGGAGAGCAGCAACTCAGAGCGACACCTCCCTTAGGAGTGGTGACTGAATTCCGAGTTATGAAATCAAACAAGAAATACAGCTTTTCTTGATTGCAGAGCTGCAGACAAACAGCAGTGCTCTCTTCTCATCTGTCTCTGCAGCGCTACGGGCGAGCCTACCATTATATAAACTGCCCCAGCGTTCTTTGCGATTCACAGCAGCAGCAGCCGAGGGGTGGGGAGCACAGGCCAACCTATGGCTGCAAACTCTTGCAGGAGGCAAATGAGCACAGACCTCCTTTCTTGGCAGTTTGTTATAAAACAATCAACACACATCTTTGGGAATGAATGTTTAAACAGACTGGTGACATTGCAACAACCAAGATGCCTGCTTAGAAGGGAGCGGGGATGGGGACCAAAAGCACTCCAGTGAAGAGAGCTGGTATATGCCTTCACACATAAATGACCTGGGCTTTCTATATAAATAACCAACCAAGATGCACACTTGGCCAGTGACTAATAGCTTCTCTCAAATGAGATTTGTGGACAGATGAGCCCAAAAGGGCCTTCTAACTGTCTGCTGCTGTGCCACATCTGCATGCACAATCACACAGGCTCTGTCCCCTGCACAGGTTGTCTCTCATCATATGGTCCCCTACATGTGCACCACTCCCAGAAGTTACATGCATGTGTGATGAAGAAATTCCAGCCACAGTAACAAAGCAAGTTTAATGTGTGCTTCCTTAGAATAATCAAGAATAAAGCAATCAATTACAAAATATACTGAGAATCTTTACAGATTTCAAGAGAAATAGTCATCCTTGTCTCCTGTTTTCAAAATATGGGAGAAATCAGGTAATGTATTTTATCTGATAAGCTTTGAGATTTTAGAAATATTTCTTATTATTTCTATACTGTCCATTTCATACAGAGATTTCCAATTCTACTGCAAAAGTATTTCCCATCAGTACTAGGTTTCTTACTCAGGTCAAGAGTGGGCTAGAATTTTTTCATTTCTTACAGGATTTTCTTGTGCTAACTTGAAAGGCCTAAGGAAGTTGATACACTTGCTCATCTAGAACTGGGTAACACAACTCCTAGGCATTGCTAACACAGCTAAGGATCTGGCTGAGAGCACAACCAGTTATGGGATTAGAAATCCACTGGAAGCCTCATCTAGAAAGGGAACAGGATAAAAAATGGATATCATAAATGAAGAAGAGAGCTGGAAGGATAAGAGAGGGAAGAGGACTGAACTTCCCTCTTCTCTCTAACTCTGAAGTAGATGGTTGCCTTTATATGCTCTGCTGAGCCATGAACAGCACGTCTTTTCATTCCTGTGCACCAACCCATGATCCCACCATGCTCCCCACTTCCTCCATCCTGCCACCTCTCCCCTTCTGCTTCCCTGGAATTTTCACTCCCAGCTTTGTTAGAACCAGGGAGCCTGAGGAAGAGTCTGTGCACATGACCTATTCCTCCTGGCATCCTCAGGCTGCTCTCTATAATGCTGAATCAGCCAGAGTCAGCCCCGTCTACAGGAGGATTAAGACATATTATATAAAGTCATTTGCAAAAAAAAAAAAAGTTAAAAGATGCTAGATTTGTTTGGTTTGTTTTTACAAGCCCAAGTGGTTCGTTGTCTCCATAAAAGCTTCATACAAGGACTGTACAAGCAAACTCAAGGGAGACAGAGATGTTTCAAACAATTACTTTGTACAAAATAAAGCAGCACCAGTAGATTGCCCTTAGTATAAACTATGTTCTTTCAAAATGAAACAATCCTTCAATAGTGACACCGTCATCTTGGATAAATGATACTACCCTAACTGGGTAATCAACTGAAGCAAATAAAAATAGAGCCTATCACACCATCAGTTTTTAAATCAGAAATCCCCACTGATCCCAATGAGGCATTTACTGAAAAGATAATGGGTCCCAATATGGGCCAAGGGAAGTGCTTAATAACGTTCTCATTTTTCTACTCTAGACAAGGAACCACAAAACAATTCATTCAAATCCAGGAGAGGAATAGCATGCAATTTGCAGCTTGATATCATTATTGATCGGGTGGTAAACAGAATTTATTCAAACCCTGTTTGATGCAGTTCATAAAAACACAAGAAAGAAGATTCTCCCCAATTTACTGCAACAATCAACTGACAGCATTTCCGCTGATTTCAGAGACATCCTATTTGACACAGCACAACAGTGTCAGACTCTCTACCTGAGAGATGTCTTACAGACAACTACAGTATTTCACAGGCTTCCTCAGTTTGTATCTGGCTGCTACAAACTTTGATCCTGAAACTTTTAAGTGACTCCCAGTTATTAGGTGGAAGGGAGAAGTTTATTTTTCCAGATTTTTCTCTAGAAGTAGAATCCATTCAGCATGGCACATTGCATGGCACAGGGCTAGGTCTCCTACTGCCACTAATTGCACGTAGCTGAAGAATTCAGGAACTGTTCCCATTTTTTTTCTAATAATGGAGACTGTCACCAAGTCCTACTCCTTTTTAATACCTAGTCTATACAAAAGCAGCTCACATGCTTTTTAAAACTGTTAGTATGTTTTCTGGCAGCTCCTCATTTGGCTAGATTCCAAATGTGTCTCTCTTCTCCCCTCTCTGAAGAAAGGGAACCATTTGTCCGAGAACATTTATCCAAGAACATTTAAAGACTTTGCAAATGGGTACTGAAACCTCCAGGTAGTTTTTCCCCTTCTTAAGAAACAGACACATAAAAATTACAGGCAACCTGGGTTAAGTTTGGGGACAAAACAACTTCACATATTTTAGGCCTGCTGTTGTCAGTGTGTTTGCAGTTCAGGCAGGTCCTAAATGTCCAGTAAAACATCTTACACAATGACATGCAACAGAGGATCTGTTGAAGCTGCAAGTACTCTGCAATGACTTTTTTCCCTGAATTCAGAGCCCAGCATGGTCATTAATGAGATGAAACTCTTTGTTCTTTCAGTTCAAACTCTCTCATTTTATATTTGGAGCAAGCTTTTTCCTGACACAGGGGCAACATTCCCTCTGGTTAGTCTGGATCTTTAGTCAAAGTCAGCCTAGCTCACATCTATATTCAATAGATAAATGCAGTTGAGTGACAAAGTCTCAGCCTTACTAATATTTAAACAGATTCAGAGCAGATGAAGTGAAGTCAAGCTACACGACTTTCAAAGATATTTGACTTTAAAAACGATGTTTCAACTACATAAGCACAGGTTCTTTTCAGCTACAGTTCTATTGCATGTGGCATAAATTACACGGCTTAAGAGATGATGTTGCTTACTTGTAATATCAACCTCAGCATTTGCAAGTGGAGGCAGGTTAGGTGAGGAAAAGGCATTGAAACTCCCAGCATCCACCTTAGTCACCCTATTTCCCCTGTACAGTTTATTATAAAAATACAGGCACACCTGCAAGACAAGTAAAGAAACAGGTCTATGAATAAGCCAGTAATTAAAAGATGCAGTAGATAAATACTGTAGTCTGTCCTTTATAAAGTGTTTTCTAAATCTTTAAAGCAACTCAGAGGCTAGTAGATGTTTACAAGTCTAACCCTTTCAAAAAGTGTTGGCACATCTGTCATACATTGGTTTAAGAATTTAAGAACAAAACAAGTTAAGAGCTAACTAGTTTCATAATCCTCTCATGAGGCTTACTCTAGGAGACAGCAAATTTGCCTGAGTCCACTTCAGAGATGGAGTAAAGAAACAGTGTGAACTTTTCAATAAATTCATCAGTTACATATAAATTCAGAGTCCAAAACATAACGAAAGGCCTGGTGAAAACGAGGATAACTTCCAAGAGTTACCACACATAAATAATTATGTTCCTTCTCAAGTCTATTAAAGTTTGTCAATTTGAAGGAAAAGAGATACCTCAAAGCTGTTATCAGTTATTAAGATCTTGGCCAGTCAGCTGTTGCTGTTGTCTTACAAGAAGTGGCTTTGGGAGCATGACAGAAGTAAAATAAGGTATAACCTGACCCATTTTCTCTCTGAGTTTTGGGCTGCACAGCACAAACAGCTGAGGGTGCTGAGACTATGGAGGTACCTCCATGTTTATTAAGTGTATCACTCTTGACACTTCAGTCTTCAGGAACAGAGCTAGAAGACACTACCAGTTCTATAGCGACTGGAGAAGTTCAAAGTAACATTCAGTTAAAAAACAGACTTACAAGTGTTTCAGATCCCACATATTTGCAAGAGAACCTCTAGTTTCAAGTCTGCTGCAGCACACATTTCAGACTTGAGAGTCTATCTAGATTGTGTATGGGCAAGTGGAATATGACCAAAGTGAGAACAGCACGTGCTTTGCCGTGCAAGCACTGTTACCTCAGTTGGAATCCATTCATCTTCCTGATTAAGTGCAATTCTTTACTGCCTACCAGATATTTAGTGAGTGTTTGTGTCCTGGCTAGAGGGAGAAGTGCAGCTTCTTAGGTGGGCTTCCCTGGCAAACAGACCTCAGGAATCACGAACTGCCCAGCCATCAGCAGTGCCCCCAGAAGGTTGTCTCGGCCGTCATTCTGCAGCTCATAAATGGGCACCTGAAGAGCAGAGACTGGAATTACACCCTGGCCCTTATGTAAAGCCTACACAGCAGAAAAAATGAGTCCAACTTATGCAATACAAATACATGAATAATTTATGTAACAATGATTTATTACAAAAAAAGTTTTCCTTCTTCACCCAAACTATTTTAGACTGCAGCAGATGGCAAGACTTCTCTCTCTGCTTAACAGAATTTTGTAATTTAAGTGCTTAAAAACTAATACAGAGATTTTTCTAATGTGATTAAGAATATTAACACTGGTTCAAGAAAAATGTTAAAACTAGCAAGTAGGCATAGTTAAAAGTGACTGAGCACAGGAGAAGTGATGATAGAGAGAAAAAGCAACACCCCCAGAACATACAGAACTGTCACTATGGGCTTCACAACAGCTCTCTTGCACCATCTTTCCTCATAGCATAGTAAAACTGAGCCAGCAGGTTATTACTGACAGAAAAGGGCAAGATTAAAAACAGAAATTTATTCTGCTGAGTGATGATTTCCATGCCTTTTCAAACTGCCTCTTTATTAAAAGAGAGTGCTTCTTTCAGCAATTATTAAAAAAGAAAATCACATGCTCCCTTGCTGGATCATATGTCAGATAGATCTCCAAGCAATAAAACCAAAAAGAAAGTAAAACCTTGACTGATGTATCACGACTAGGCTGCTCCACGTCAAGACAGCAAGTGGGAGCCTACTCCTTCCTAGACTTTTGTATTTTGACTTCAAATAGACCACATGTGAAAGGGAAGTTATGAGATTGGGGAGGGGAATTTTACAATGTGATGTTTCATCTTTCCTTTGTGATTAGAGCAGTATTTTATACTCAAGCAAGCTATTCTAGTAAGACAACCCCTCCTCCTCAGACAATATGCAAAGGGCTGATCTCCAGCTAAGAGAATGAAAATTAATAAATGTAGTCTTTAGAGGAAAGGAAACAGACCATATTAGATGCTTTGTGGAACTGAAATTATCAAAAATGCTTTAAGTTTATTTTTTTCAATTACAAAGAATGCAACAATGAATAACGTAAGTTGAGATAACAACTGATGAAGTAAAAAATACTAAGCTTCAGGGCTTTTAAAGAAAAGAAGACAGCTGACAACCAGTGACCACCTGAGGCTGGAAAAATGCTTCTCATATAAACCGATTAATACACAATGGCCAATGACAGGCTCTTATGTCTTTCTCTGAAGCATCTGGCCCCAGCCATAATGAACTCCGGGTTTGATTTGGTACAGAGTTGTGAAGTCATTAATGATAAAATTATGGGGCAGATCCTCAGCTGGTAAGCCCATCATTTGTCACTCATTTCTATCAGCACTGTGACCATTCACCCTGGCCAGGGACCTGGCCTGCACTGCTAAGCTGTACAGTGATAATCAGGATACAGCCAAGTTCTGCATATAAAAACCAAAAATGAGGATTCCTGCTTCAACTTCAAATTAATTCCATTACCTGAGATCCTGTCAGAACAATAGTTTTGCCCAGGTTCTCACACATGAAGGACAGGGCTGAAGCTGTGTATGCCATAGTATCAGTACCGTGCAGGATCACAAAACCATCGTACTTCTCGTAGTGCTCCTGGAGGTGGAGAGACAGTTTTCACACGGTTAAAGCAATGCCCTGGCACCAGCAGGTGAGCTACACAGGACATTACTTTCACATGCAGGCAACAGCACAATGCCTTATAGGCTACTGCACACACAACTCCTCCTAAATTTACCCTGTTTCCAGTTTGAATACAATTAAGGGTTAATCGGACACTAAGCACTAGAGCCAGTAATTCTGATTATGGAACAGTCAAAGAGATTCTTCTGTGTATACATACATATTAATGCAGTGTTTTTAAACCAGAAGACTCCTAATTAAGAAAAGCTTAGCACTGGCTTTAAACAGGAATGTTAACATATGCAAATTAGTCGTATAGTCTGACTTCTTGTTGCCGCTTTTACTTTAGGGATTACACCATTTACAGGAACAGATTAGGCAAACCAGGGCTATCATAACATAGGGGAAAACACAGTCCCTTTAATCCACGGCAGACAGGCAAACTACCAGTGTCAGAGTGCCCTCTTCTGATGGAAAGCCATCCTTTCCACAGCAGAACCTGGGGGAGAGCCTTCTTGTTCATTAACAGACATTCACCTGCTGGTTTTTGAAAATGCCCTTACACTATAAGGCACATGCAATATCAAAATGAATTTTATAAAACTTTTAATCTACATACAATTCCACACATTAGGTAGGGTTTTTTTTTTAATGCAAAGCCCATCACACTGCTCATTCTGTGAGAATAGTTATCTGCTGGCTTTTGGAAGAAAAAGGAATTGGTTCAGCTACTTTAAGAATGATGGACATAGCAAACACTGCAGGGAGAGACATTGATGTCTCTGATGTAACTTGATAACATGGAAAGGATTACACAGAACTCTAAGCTATATGAAGTGCCAGCATAGGCAAGAAAAAAGAGGTTTAAACAAGATTTCTTTTTAATTACACTCCTCATGTTACACTAGGCACACACACTTGGCACCTCCTGATAATAAGGTCATCTCCAAACTCATTTGTAGGTTCCTACTTGTCCTTTTGCTATTTCTTCAGTGATACTCATGTCTGTCTACCTGTTGCTACCTACTGGAAGTTTCAGGGGGTTTCTGCTTATCCCTAACAACTGAGCCAACACAACAGCTGCCAGTGTTGCAAGGTCTTTCTGCAGGCCAAACTACAATGTGATGCAAAAACCATGCTGCAGCCATTCACCAAGGCAGCAACAAGGTAAGGAGGTTTCAAGAATGGCCAAGAAATAGCCACCTGTCCTCTAAATCAGTACACTCACAAGTACTTTCAGTCTTATGAACCTTATTAGATGCAAAAGAACATAGTTTGGTTTAAGGTTCATAATGGAAAAGATCAGGTTGCCAATTAAGGAGATATCCCACAGAAACATCTTGGAATGTTTTAGTCTGGAAAATCATCCCCATGTTACAGCTCTGGCAGGCTGTAACAAGATGAACACAAAGTGGCATTGTCTGTAGGCAACCTGGAGAGCTGAAAAGGGTTTCTTTTTTTGCTTTGTCAGCAATCTTCATTTGGATTACACAAACTGGGCATACAGAGAACCTGTGTACAAGGAAAAAAACACTTTTTTTTTGTAATAAAAACTAATATGCCAATAAGGAAAGAAGGTAAGTTCTCTCCTATTCAGCATGGGATTGCTGCCTTCTCTTGACCCTGGGCTTTTCCCAGCTGCACCCCTGCTCCATCCTAAAGACCTTCCATGTACACACCAGCTCCATCTCTTTGCCTGGGCAAGATGCATTTGATAGGACAAGCAACCTCTTAAGTTTGGTGGTTTCAGGATGCTGAACCTTCAGCATCATTCCCTGCATTATTGAACTGTTCACATGCATGGCTACAGCGTGGTGGAAGAAGGGAATTTACACTATAAAGCCCACTATCACAGAGTGGAAGAGCAGTATCTTCCTAGCCTCACAGTTATTTCTTTCTGTCAGCTACGTATGAATTCCTGGTGTGAAGCATTTGAAGTGTTTTGCAGTTTTGCTTTTTTTTAAAAGCACACAGCTAAGTTCAGACAAGGGACAGGAGCACAGAAATGCTGATTATTTTATTCTAGAGAAGGATGTAATGAGTTTATCTATATATGCAGACATATCTAGGACTTTAAGCATTTTCCACTGTGGGAAACCTAACCATGGTAGCAATTTTTTCTACTGGTTGCAAAGCCAAAGCTAGTCCAGTCCATGTGTGCCCAGAGTAAGAAAGGCATAAAGACATTAAATTATTTTCTATGTCAATAGCCAACTATTAAGCTATTTGAACACTCAATGATGTGTAACTAAGCAACTTTCAGCTAAGTTACCCACACCTAAGGATTTCATTCAACACTTTTGGACAGTGAATTCAAGTCAATGTTTTAGGACACATCAACCTGCATGTTACATACCTTATTCAATCACAGCTGCAATTTTTCTGTTTATTTTGTTGTATGTAATTATGGCATGGCTCATCCTTGGAAGAACGATGTAACTTTAAGGAGTTTACAACATTTCAAATTAAATAAAAATTCTGCAAACTTTGCAAGCACAGTACTCCTTACTTTGCAAGTCACTAATTAAGGTATTTTGCATTTAAAGAAACAAATATATATGTATGGCACCACTGAATTGTTTTATCTTCCTAAGTATACTAGATATACTTCTGGTTTTGTTTAAGTCTTATGAGTTCTTATCCCACATCACTGTACCTCAAGTTTCTTTGCAATTTTGGCCCAGTCATCTGGAGTCATGTTGGAAGAATCAAGCAGTGGTGAGAGCTCAAGGATTGTGTAAAAAATTCTCTTGTTTTGCTTGGAGAGACTATGAAGAAAGAGAATTGGCAAAAAAATATCTTAGGTTCAATATCATCTCATCACTTCTGATTTTTTCTTTAAATCAGTAGCTTTCACAATTTTCCTCCCCATGCCCCAAATCTAGGTGAAAAATGTCTTAAATCTGGAAATTAAATTCCAAGTTTAGAAGTTCATTACTTGATGTGGTTTAAAGCATAAATACCTAAATTTAATTTAATAATAAATACAACTTGGGAGGCAGGGACAGGTGGTTTCTGGGATGTGAGTGCACATTGCTGGGTCATATCCAGCCTCTCATCCACCAGCATCCCCAAGTCCTTCTCAGCAGGGCTGCTCTCAGTCTGTTCACCACAGCCTGGATGGATACCAGGGTTGTGATGATCCAGGTGCAGCACCAGCACTTGATCTTGCTAAACCTCATGAGATTCACATGGGCCCAGTTCTTGAGCTTGTTCAGGTCCCTCTGGATGGCATTCCACCCTTCAGGTGTGTCAACAGCACCACTCAGCTTGGTGTCATCTACAAGTTTGCTGAGGCTGCCCTCGATCCCTCCATCCATGTCATTAATGGAGATATTAAATAACACTGGTCCCAATATAGACCCCTGAGAAATACCACTTATCACTGATGTCCATCATGACTCTGAGCCACTGACCACCACTTCTGGCAGTAACCATCCAATCAATTCCTCATCCACTGAACAGTCCACCCATCAAATCCATCTCCTTCCAATTTAGAGAGAAGGATGTGGTAGGGGACCACATCAAAATTTTTATGGAAGTCCTGGTAAAGCTGTGCTAGCTGAAATCGCCTTCCTGTCCTCCATGTGCCTTAGCAGAGCTTCTAGAAAGATCTGTTTCATGACTTTCCCATGCACAGAGGGGAGGCTGACAGGTCAGTGGGTCCCATGATCTTCCTTTCTATCCTTTTTGAAGTAGGGTGCAGTATTTCCCTTTTTCAAGTCACCTGAGACTTCCAATAAAATCTGCAGACTCATTCCCCCAATGAAGCCTCTAAGACTGTTGCATACAGCAGAGAGAGCATTTAAACAATGTGTTTAAACTGACATCCTGTACCTAGGAAGTCACACTTCACATGAAAAACTGCCTTGCTGGATATCAGATTTACACATGCTAAGAGTAACTTTGGAAGTCAGCTGAAAATCTGTGACAAGAAAGATCTCCTGAGAATGTGCTGTTTAAATAAAACATGACATCCTGATACCAGAAACCAGCCTTGTCTTCAATTTCTGATGCCTCTCTCTAAAAAGAGATCATGTCATTCCTCTTATATTGACGTTACACACTGATATACAAAGTTCACAAAATTTTCTCCCCTCAGGAACTCACAATATTTCTCAACCACCTAGTTAAAATATCACTTGGCTAGCACAAAAGACAAGATGGCAAATTGCCACAACTAACCTCCAGAAACAGCACTCAGCAGTGCCAGAAAAACAAGACAAGATTAGTTTTTAAACCTCAGGGTTTTTTATGTGAATGATTGTTTTAAGCTTTTCTGGTTTTCAGGGAAAGATGTGCCAGGAGAAGTATATTTAGGACTCATAGGGGTATATTAGTGTAGTTTTGTTATGTTTCTAATCCCTTAAGTATTTAAAAGTTATTCAAGCACCACATCATAACAGAGCTCCATTTTTCTTAGAGTAAGCATCATATTTAACACAATAAAATATAAATACTACTGCACCATTAGTTTTTTCCTTTACTCCTTTTCCTGCTATCTGCCTTTTAAGTGGTTTCTTTTAAAAGCTTTATAGAGAGACCTCAATACAAAGTAGAAAAAAACTCATAAACTGTTTCTTTTCTTTGAATATCCTGGTTTTCTCCTTAAAGATTACTGAATATCCATTTTTACTCTCATAGAAAACCAGCTATGGTCCCATTTAGTTTTGAACAACTGTGTAAAATCATCTTTAGAGCAAAGTTAGCATGTTTACAGGGGTACAGTCATTCATCACAGCTAAGGAATATTTCAAATTAGCATACTGCCCTCTAAATAAAACCTATAAGCTTATTAATCATTGCCCAACAGTTAAGAAGCAATGCAGATTAATTATAAGCCCATCGCTTATTATCATAATGTTGCATAAATTTGGGGAAAACAATCAGCTTTTAAGGCTTTTAAAAACAGAAGGCCTGCAGAATTAAAGCATGAGGCTTATTCACAGATGCATTAATTAAAGCAGCAAAACATGCTGCTTTTTCAGACATATGCTAAAGATTATTCACATGGAGCTGTATATACAGTTTTCTTAGCTTATGTAGAATAGTTGTATGTTTGCACAGCAGCAAATTAATATACCAAAAAAAAAAAAATCCAGGAACAGACTGCTCAGAATGGTTACTTGTTGCCTAATTTAAAAGTTATTTCTCAGGCAGTTCTAAGGCACTTCATTGCAAATATATCCAAACACATATTTTCCATCACATCAAACATGGTGGACTTTTTTCTTTTAAACTAATATAAGCATTTTTGCTAATCTCATTATAGATTCTTCATGTCAAATGTCTAGAGATGTAATTACCTGAAAAATAACAAGATACCTCCTTATCCTTCTGTACTTACGGGAGCACCAATGTGTTCTCTGGGAATTCATAGGAGTTGTTCAGTTTTGTTTCCTGGGCATACGCCTCATCGTGCAGCATCGGCATCGTTTTCAAGCTGTTTACTAATTTATTGGCCTCAGGAGCAAGCCCTGAAAAACAAAGAATAAAGGAAGTAAATAAAGCAGCAGAGATGGAAGGAAGCAAGTAGCATGGTAAGGAGGGAAGAAGACAAGTTACACAGCAGTTTGCCCATCCTTCCAAATTAAACAGTCTACTGCCAGTTTAAAACCAAGAAAAATGAACATAACTAATAAATACTCATGCAGTTATTCTTTTCCTGACTTGAAATAGATAAATCCTTTACTTAAGAGAAATAATGTTTCAAATGTCTTCCACATCAAACATTTGTGCTTTTACCTATTTTTTATTGTTGCTTGTCGTCAAACACTTATCAGAAGCAGGAACAGGAAGCCAATTTTTGCAACTGTAGCAGAAAGCTACCATTCTCTTTCACATTTGCCATAGCTATTACTACTATTACTACTTAGTAATAGTAGTAGAAGACTTAAAAAGCACCCAGAATTGTTCTGTACTATCAAGTTGTGATATATACTAGGTACTTTCCACTAGCAGGTTTAGGACTGAACATCTGAACTGACAAAAGGTAAAAAGGTGCCTAAAGCTCTCAATAGAAAAAGTTGAAAGCATGGATGCATCTCAAACTCTGCTCTCCCTCTCCCTGCCTGTCACGGGGTCTGTCTGTGGCAGGGACCCTAAAACAGCTGCTGTTTAAACTAGCCTAAGAACACGTTTAGTGTTTGGTGGACCTGCAGGTGTCCTGGTAGCAACCAGGTATTTCGAAGGGAATCTGAATGTTGTTCTTTCTTTCATTAGAAAGGCACCTAATGCTGTGATGTTACAGTCCTCAGCATCATAGAACTGAGCTCACCTGTGAACCTAACCTGCAACTCATCTCCCTGTACCCTGTTTCAGGAGTGACAGCAACAGTCCTGGCATCCAGAATCAGAAGCCACCCTGTTTTTCTGAAGTCTGACTTCCTGAGACAGTTTCTTACAAGGAGCTTCCAACAGAGGTACTTTCTTCTGGACTTTAAGATTTTACTGTCAAGTTCAGTTTAATCTCAGTGTTTCGCATCACCTGTTCATACGGTGAACAAACCATTAAACCTCATTATTCTACTTCTCTTAGTTCTAGTTATTTCTAATTTGAGGCCAGAGAATTCTCTCCTATTTCCTAGTTCTGTTTATTTAAACATGATTCTCATCCAAGTTAGCACCTCTAATTATTTTTGGTTCACCTTCAAACAGCAAGGTTTATTTCAAATACTCAAAACCCAGAGAATATTTTCAATAGTATTTCTAGCTGTTTCCATTTACTTTCCAAGCTGATGGAAAAACCCTTAAGAACTCCCTGATCTCCCTCCTGGCTTGCCTTAAATTAAGAAGGAGGCCTCTTCATAGCCAACTTCCTCACAGGACAGCAACAGCATTTGAGTGGATTTGTTTGGATTACTGCCAGAATACTTTGTTTTACAAAATATACTTAAAACACTTTCAAGCCTTGGATGTTTCATTCATTCAGCTATAATCCCTGCTTTTCCTATTAAGGATGTTCCTAGCTTAGTCACAAATGGCCACTTCTGCTATGCTTGGGCACTGAGTCATTTTGGCTCAGAAATGCAGCCCAGTTTCAAGTGTTTCCTGGGTGTTTTCTGATTATTCTTCTGTTTGTCCAGTTTTCATCTTGCTGTGAATATTGACAATGGATTAGACTGTTTATTTTTTGTATTTGCCACAGGAACTGGAGAGCTGATGTACGTTAATATTCTTTCATCCATTCTCTATAAATGGCAGTTTCTCATCTCTTAATCACAAATCTGTCAGGATTTTTCTGTAATTTCTTGCACTGAATGTAAACCTTTTTTTTAAGGCTTTCTGCAGATGTATCCAAGATGACCCACTTACAACCTAGACAGCCCCTCACATGCATCCACGTCTAGCAGCGATTTCTGCTTTATAGCTTCAAGAAGCAAACAAGGGGGAACTCAAGTGCAACAGTTTTAAGAACACTTCTACTTTATTATGCATGGAAAACAGCTTTTGTGAGCCAAGCTTGTTGACCAAGCAACATCACCCCTGCAGAGAAGAGGCAGGCTGTGTGACTTGTCCAAATAGCTCTCTTCAGCTTCTGTCCTGTCCCTTGTTAGCTGGCCAGCCCTGGCATCTGGGAGCAGGTGGATAAAGGCAGAATGGCAAACAGGCACCTGTGGCCAAGGAGTACAATCATGGTTCTGTCTCACCTACAGTCCAGGACTCTGCTTTTCACTCTGGTGCTATAGATATCACAGTTATAGCTACCTGCCAAACAAGATATCCTACAACCTGTGCTGTTGTAGAGAACAGGGAGCAAAAAATATTAATTGCAGTGGCTACATTACTCGGAGCTTTCAGAAGTGAGGTACACAGATTTCAAACAGGACTGTTTGGACTACAGCAGCCAGCTTTGGCAATCTAGTATGTCTAAAAGAGACACATAAATAACTAAGCTACCTAAGTAGACTATTCCAAAGTAAGTAATCTTTCTAAGGGTATTTAGCTTAGTTCTACTTGGATTTGTTGGGTTTTTTTTTTCCTTATTACAGGTAAAAGTTAGGAAAGAGACCTAACCCACATGCCCAAGGAAAAGATCTTCCTGAAGGCACCAGCACAAAGCTGATGGAAAGATCACTATCACACTAAGCTCACTCTGGAGTGCAGTAAGGTTCTCTTTCTGAAATGAGCTACTGATAAGCCAAAAGAAACTAATGTAGGAGGAAATAAGTAGGAGTAAGAAACTTTAAAAATGCACTGAAGTGGCTTGACAGCAAAAACATAAATACTGAGTCTGCACCTGAGTCTGGTTGTCATCCAAGTCACATAAACTGAAACAGACTATTCATCCTCTGAAAATGACTCCTGCACAAATAACGTAGGTGTGCAGAAATTCCAACAAAAATTTCCAAGATGTGCTAGAGTTGCCAGATGAGCTACTTCTCTTCACCATGCTTGAAGTAAAACACATGTAGTTCTAGGAAAGGTTGTAAACAGGCACTTTCCATCCACTGATAAATAAAAGAAATGAGCATCTATTGTATCTTCCCTTGAAGCATGCTGCCTTTCCCATGCCCTTTCACTAGCTTCTGTCAGAACACCAAAGACTGCCAAATATTCTGAAAGAGGTACTCTAAGCTGCTCTGCAGCTAGATGTGGGTATGAAAAGCAGGTCAAAACCCCCCCAGGATGCAGCAAGTCAGCATCATTGGATCATAACTGTTAGATTGTTTGCACATGTTGTAATGATTGACACTTGTTAAGCAAAAGAAAAAAAAACCATACAAGATGAGGTTATAAAGTTCATTCATAAAAGAATGAGACATGTGATTATAATTTATTTGCTTAAAAGAGGCATTTAGAAAGCTGAGGCAATAAAAGTAGGAAACTGTTTTGGTATAAACTATGCAAACTGAGAAAGGCAAGTCAGCACACAGCTTTGAAATATGGACTTTTTTTTTTTTACAACTTTGACAGATTAAAAACAAAGATGACAGCCATTAAAAAAAAGAACACCTTATAGCACCTTTACTACAATAATAAGGATCAGCCAATCACTGTCTCCTGAGAAGAAAGGACATGTATTTGAAAAAGATCAAGTCTAGGAAGCTCCAAGGTGAAGCCCCAAGTGTTTTAATCCTACAGAGAAGAAACAGAGACAGTATTCAGGCAGGGGCACAAAACTCTCTAGTAGAGGTCACAAGTACCCATGCTTTTGAATCTAGGCAGACACAAGCTGTGGAAGCCCTGGGATGCTCCACTGCCTTCCAAGTAAACGAGGAAAGAAACGAAATAGATATTCATCAAAACAGGACTGTTTCCCTCTCACTCTCACTCCTTATGTTACCTTGTTTCCCTTTAATCCAACGCTGGCAAGCACACAGCCCTACAGCAAGTCATACCTGACTGAAATCCATTTTTTCCCCAGACACATGAATGAGTTGATGTTTCTAGTATCCCTTAGTGTCTGTGCCTACTGAGGGGTCCTTAGGTGCCACTCCAACCAGCTGCTGGACTGGGGGCCTGTGGAGGTGTCAGGTGAGTTTGGGCACCTATCTGCTGACATTTAGGGGCACCTAAAAACACACAGCATATACCTGTAGGTACCTAAGAAGCCTTCAGATAAAATGCAGGCATTACACTGACACATCTCAGTGTTCAGTTTTGGACGTAAACATTTTCCAGCTGCTGGGAGAGAGTTTGGTATCTCTAGCCTTTTCATCAAAGTCTCCCCATCCCTCAGTAAGGTAAGGCAAGGCAGAACTGTTCAGTGATTTCATGAAGAAGCCAAGAGCTGGTGGGAAAGCAGCAGAAACCTGTCCCAAGGCAGGTGACTCTGACACTGCATCCGATCTCGCTCATCCTGACACCTGGCAGCTGCCACACTTGCATCTGCTGCGCCTGCCCGGTCACCACTGGAAAATCCTTGTCACGGCCACCAGCTCTAGCGGCCCACGCTCTTCCCAGCAGGAATGTCAGGCACACGCTCTCTGGGCGGCCGGTGACAGTGGCTCATTTAGGGCTAAAAGCAGCCTGCATGACTCGTGCGATTACGTTGGTTTCATTTTCAGTGCGCGAGGTAGGGCAGAAAGGACTCACGCTGCAGGAAACACGTTGTCCTCTGCCAAAAGCCGCTGCTGCTCGCTGTGACGCTCACAAGGATGCCCATCAGCTGAGATACCGGGTGAACCAGCTGACGGGAGCCGGGGATTAGAGGGAGCTTCTCTCAGCAGCGATGCCGCACCGCAAACCGCGCCGGCTCCCCGCGGTCGCGCCGTTCCGAGGCAGCCCCGGCCGCAGCCCCACGGCCAGCCCCGCTCCCCGCAGCCACCCCCGACCCCCCCGCCGCCGGCTCCTCACCCTTAACGTCCTGCACCATGCCGATGGTGCCGCCCGTGTTGATGACCAGCACCCGCGCCTCGGCCTTGGCGGAGGGGGCCGGGGGGCATCCGGGGCGCTCCTGGGGCCGGGGCCTGGCCAGGGCTCTCAGCAGGGAGCGCGGCTGTCCCGCCGCCGCCGCCATCCCGCGCCGCAGGATCCGCTACCTCCCGGGCGCCTGNACCGCCGTGCCTGCCCGCCCGAGCGCGGGGAGCGCCCGTGAGGTGCAGCGCCCGTGAGGGGCAGCCCCGGCACCGCCCTCCGCACTTTGCGCTGCGGGCAGCGCCGGCCCGGGCAGACGTCAAAGCCCTTCAGGCCTGAAGGAGAAACCAAGAGCAGCGGCGCGTTCTGGGCCCGGGGAGGAGAGAGAGGACACAGGGCTCAGGGTCAGCCCGGCGAGAGCACCTGCGTCGTCCCCTTTCTCCTTCGTGGGGAAGAAGGTGGGAACTGTCCCCGGCTTACCTGGCCTCAGAAGAGAAGCCTGCGTACCCAGAGTCTCCCAAAACAGGCAGCGTGGCACTGGCAGCACCCCTGCCCCCTCCATTCCAGCGTTCTAATCTGCACCCTCAGCTTCCATCCAGATGGATTCTTTTGAGGATCGGGTAGGAGATCAGCTGTGAGGAGGATGAAGTTGTTTTGAAGAAATCTGATAAACTTTTAGGTCTGTTGTAATGAGATTTGTTATTACTGGCTAACTGTAAAGCAAAATCAGCAAAGCAACTGGCTAAAACCCAATAGGGACAGTAACTGCTGAGAGGCATGAGCTGCATGAGCTGAGAAGTAGCTGCTGCACAAGTACCTTGAGGCTAAACCTGTCACTTAAATGCCTGAGTGACTCAGTACGTCAAAGGAAGAACATACTTCCTGTAGGAACGTGGTAGAGATTTTTTTGGCTCCTGGTCATATGAACTTAATTTATACCCTGCACTGAACCTTCTAAATGAAATGTAACTCAATTTCAAGGTAAAAATAGGGATTGTGGGATAGTTCAAGCAATTTCTTCTACTTCCAATTTCTTCTATGACTCAGTACTCCAACAGAAATAAATTTTAAGTTCCCCTCCCAAATTGTCAATCTCTCTCTCAGTCTGTGGCCCAAAACGTGGCACAGAATTCCAGGTGTGGTCTCACAAGTGCCGAGTAGAGGGCAGTAATCATTCCCCTGCTGTCTGCTGGCTGTAATTGTCCTGCTAGTGCAGCCTAGCCTTCACTTTCATCACTGCAAGGACCCTTTGCTGCCTCATACATGACTTGTCCATAGGATCCCCAAGCCCTTCTTGCACAGCTGCTACTTACATTTTTTATCTATCCTGTAGGCTATTGAACAAAACCCAGCAGTGTCTGAAGGCAGTGTAGTAACTCCAGCTGCTGGAGTACACTGTGTGTATTGACACATCTACCACAAAATTTTCTAAGTAAACAAACAAACAAGAATGAAAAAATTGTATCTAATTTCTGTTATGTATCAAGGAACGCATTCCACTTCCTTCATGTATTTATGGCACAGATCTCAAAGCATCTTCATTCATTGTACTCTTTTCCCTGTGCTACTCAGAGTAAAAAAAGTAATCAAGATCACATGAAAAGAATGTGATTGAGAGTTTTAAACTCTACAGAAAGGTCATTTTAGGTTCTGCGGACCCCTTCCAGACTCCTTCCAGAAAGAACAAAACTGAAGTTCCATTTGAGCAGGATTACTTGAGTTGGTCAGAAATTCAACACTTTCTTTCACAGAATAATCAGCTTTTGAAAATGTTTCTGGCAAAAAGAAAAAAAAAATCCTTTTTTTTTTAACATCACACACTGGTTATTTATTTTGGTTTTTTCAATAAAAAATATTTTTCTATTCTAAAAAATCAAAATTGTATGCTGTTAACTGCATACACCTGATAATCACTTTGTATGTTGGAATACAGCATTCTGAATGGCATCCTTGGATTAGAGAAGTGATCCCAAGTAAATTACACAATGATGTCCAGAAATTACTCACTGCAGAAACAGAAAGGTGAAGAACAGAAGACCAAGTGGTACCACTTCCAGAGAAACCAATAACAGAATTCATAGCAATAACACCTAAATAAGAGATATTGACAATAGAAAAAGGAACACAATGGAGACACTCAGAGAGCTGCAACACATGCATTGCCCTGGAATGATGCAACAGGCAGCAGACTACCTGAGGGCAGAGAACACAAGCTTAGAACTTTCATTTCCAGGGAAGAACTGATTGCAGCATTTCTAATAGCTCAACAACAGACCCAGGCTGTGCATCTCAGAACATAAGCCTGGAAGCAACGGAAGTACCTCTGAAAAAGTATTGGCAAAGCTACATCCAAATAAGTGATTTCCTTGCAAGCAGAGAACAAAGATGGCCTTGGATGACTGAATGGACATGAGTTCTGGACTTGCTGCAATTTTAAGGATGGGAGTTTTGGAACCAGAATAGCAAAGAAGCATTTAACAGAGGAAGGTGGTATTTAACGTTCTGTACCTCACAGCATCCCATACACGAGAAGGAATACTGATGGCACTTGTTGGAAAGAGTTTCTGCCCTCACAGCCAGTTTGTTCAGGTCTCCAACAGCTGGAGACCTGCAGTCTGTCAGCATGACCTTTCTGATGTATTTAACTGGTGTTCATGAAGGCAATGGATTCTCCATATCTTGCTGAATGAACTTAGACCTCCTTTAAAGAATTCAGTGTCATTTTCTAGAACAGTGGAAACAGCAGCAAGAAAGGAAAGGAGCAAGCCAGAAGAAAACCTGTTCCCTCTTTTCCTCTGCCTGCTGCAGGTAGAATAATTCTGCTTTAAGCAAGATAAATCATGACCATATATCAAGATGGGAGGGAACATAATCTACCTGAGAGGGGATTTGAGAGCTGGAATGATTTTGGTTGTGCCATGGGTAGATGGTGGCAGAAGATAGTTTCAATACAGAGGAGTGTTGAAGATGGGGAAAATTATGAAAAACAAAGAAAGCAGTAAGAAAGTATCACTTTGTTCCTGAGCTGGTGCTTGAAACGGGTGAAGGGCGGAGGGAGGTCAGGATTAGGCAGAGACTGACCATGTAGCAAAGCTTCAAGGCTCTGCTTAGGACCTTCATCATTAGGGGCCACCCATAAAGCATTCTGGATGAGATTGAAAGAGGAGCTGGGAAACAGAAATGAAACTGCTGTGGGTCTCAGGAAAGGGAGGCTGTTCCAAGGCAGGCAGTGCCTGGACTGCCCAGACTCCTTCCAAGCTTCAGCCTCTGTCTTTCCTTCTTTTCAAAGCACCAGTGACCTACACCCTGCATCTGTGAGCTGCACCAGCTGATACCTCCAGTGCACAGAGGTTACCAGAAGATGAGGGGAATGTCACCCCTGGTTCCTCGACTGGTTCTTGGTAGTGCTGCAGAGCACTTGCTTTGTTCTTTCAGGACAATCACATTGCCAGGATGAACAGCAAAAGGGAAAACGATACAACACAGTTGGGAATTTCACAATTCCTTCCCCAAAAAGTAGGGATTAGGGTGCTTTGAATTAACCCAGCTGAGTCCTGCTGAGCCTGTGGCCACTTGCACCATGGCAGCTGTGCTCTCTGCAGGGAGTGCAAGCAGGGAAATTAAGGTGTCAGTGTGAAGTGATCCATTTCCAGAGAAAACAGGACTGTCTTTTTTTAGCTGTGTGGAATTTTAGGAGCTACAGGTGAGTGCCTGTAGATCCTGTACAAGCTTTGACCTTTCCTTGCAGTGTTGTGCTGCTGTTGGCATCTATTCCGAAACTTGCCCATGGATTTTACAAGAGCTTTTGTTTACAGTGCAAAGAGAGAACTGAATTACCAGGAAAAGGAAGGCCAGAGATGGAATTTGAGTAATGAAGGGATGGTGACTTCATGGGCCACAGTGAGTGCAGGCTCTGCCTTGCTTGACCTGTGGTCAGGTGTCCCAGGTTTATTTACAGTGACCACCTCCTGCTGCAGAACTTTGACATGCCCAGAGTGAGAACTGGGTGAGACAAAGCACTGCTAAAGAGTCACCCAGACAATGACCCGAGTGAACAGAATTGTCTTGGAGAAACTACAACAAAGCTGCAGCTTGCTAACCAAAGGTGAGATCCTCTTCTCTAAAACCAAGATTTGTGGAGTTTGTTTGATCTTGAGAAAACACTGTTGTGTGTGACCAGTCGTGAGATCTCTCACAGCTAACTGCTGTCTCAAAATCAAGTCCAACACACAGTCTTCCTGCAGGCATTCTGGAAGCTCTGGTGCACCTTTATTTATGTGGCTTTGCAACAGCTGAAGTGACTGCCTAGCTAGATCATCCATCAAAAATAATGAAGCTCTTAAGAAACCTCCATATATTTTTGACCCATTTTTGAGGATCACCTTCTCTGATCTCAAGAACTGTCCCTTCCAACAAGGAGGAGATCAAGCAGAGGTAGAAGCTGGCCTGCATAGATGAACAAGGAGCTCCAGGTAAGAATTAAGCATAGAAAGTGTTCAAGAGGTGGAAGGGAGAGGTGTCCCAGGAGGAATTTAGAGATACTGTCAGAATATGCAGGTATGTTGTTATGAAAGGCAAGGCCCACCTGAAATTGAATTTATAGAGGGATATGAAGGTTCAACAAGAAAGGTTTCTAAGGTAAATAAGCAGCCAAAGGGTGACTATGGAAAAGGTGGGCCCAAGGCAGGACACTTAGTGACAAAGGACATGGGAAAGCTGACAATGCCACCTTTGTCTCAGTCTTCACTGGTTGTATTTCCCTTTAGGAATCCCAGGCACTTGAGGCCATTGTAAGATGCAGGGCAAGTGACTTCCTGTCACTGGAGAAGGATCAAGTTAGGGAATATTTAAATAAACCAGAACCTGGCAAGTCCCTGGAACCTGATGGGTTGCACTCACATGAGCTGAGGGAAGTAGTTGATGGAATTTGAGGACACTTGATAACCTGTGAAAGGTCATGGCAATCAGGGGAAGATTCTTCAGGAAGAAAGCAAATGTCACTTCTAACTTCAAGAATTGGAAGAAGGAAGAGGAGATGGAAAACTAGAGGCTAGTCAGCCTCACCTCAGTCCCTGGAAACTACTTCCAGACATATGAAGGTCAAACAGGCAGTCAGGAGTAGTCACCACAGATTTATCACACTTGATCAACCTGACAGCCTTCTCTGACTACACAACTGGCTCAGCGGTGAGGAGAGAGCAGTGTTAATATCTAATCAAGATATTAGATCTTTGGACTGGAAAAATACCAAGCAACATTCTACATGATATACTCAACTAAATGACTAATTTGTAATTTTTTTTTTTTTTTGGCAGTTACATGTCAATTAATATACCTCAGAGGAAAGATTAATCTCTTTACTGAATTCAGTTATCTAGAAGACAGACATCTAGTCACAACAAATTAGTTTAGTAATTAGTGGTTAATAATAATATGGTAACAATCAGAGTTTCCTGATGGTGAACATCCAGCATTCACATTAGTTGATCATAAGCTAAAAAAGTACTTAGGGTTTGGGGTTTTTTTTTCATTTTAGGGTTTTTTTTAGTTCTTCTGTGTTTGATCTGCTGACAGAGAATACCCAGGTCAGAGTTCATGCTGTGCCCCAAGTTCTCAGCCTGCAGCCCCATGAGTCACAGATTACAGTAACAAGGGACATAAGGATGGGAAGCAGATGCTGTAAACTTTTACACTGGGATGCACAAGTTTAACTCCCCTTTCTTTGAGGGGTGGATGGGACCAAAACTTTTCTGTCCAGCCGAGGGCCCACTGAGATGGCAATGGCATGGAGGTATTTCTATGCTAAAAGGTGGTGAATCCACTGGAATTGCATTTCTGACATAGGTGTCAACTCTCATAGAAACACTCAGTTGCTAAAACACCAGTGCAAATGCTGAGCTGAGACAGATCCTGATAGGACATTAAGTGGTAGCAAAATTAGGAGATAGATCACTTTGCAAGAGAGGCTGGCCACCCCTGCTTTTCTTCAGGCTTCAGATTGTTAATCCTTGCCTTTTAGCTCTGACAGAAAACTGAGGGTTGGGCTCTGTGCAGCCCTGATGACCATTCTGGGAACAGGGAAATTGCATCTCAAAGCTGGCTGTGTCGGCTGGGGAGGCACTGGGAAGGCCTTGTGACCATTTGACCAAAAAATGATCCTGTCTCAGCCTTTCAATCGTAGCTCTAGAAAAACCACCCATGACACAAAACATGCCACTGCAGATGACACGACACAAAACGTGCCACTCCAGACCAAGCAAGCCAAGAGCAGCAGTGAAGTGACTCAGCAAGGAGAAATTTCTGCAGTTACCTCTCCTTCACCTCTGGGGTGTGTGCTGGCAACAATTCCTGCACCTGGTGCTCGGGAGCAGTCTGGCACCAGGCTGTAGGCACTGGCAAGGGCAGGCTGAAAATGGCCTTAGGCAAAGTAAGAAGTGATTTGGCATCAAGAGGGAAAATACCACTGGAAGAAGGCAGTCTACATAAGCACTGAAGTACAGCACAAGGCTCAGGCCACACAGAGACTGCAGGCAAGATGAACTTGGAATGCTTTTTAAGGCTTTAAGAAATGAAACAAAACTTATAAAACCTATCCTAACATACAAGTAGGAAAAGGGAACAAGTGCCAGGAGTTTGAGTTAATAAAGCATGTGCTGTGATCAGCCTCAGAGAGGACAGAAGATTGCCATCACCCACACACCAGCTTATCAGCAGGAAGTGAAGGTGGAGAACAGAAACCTGCAGACTGATGAGGTCAAAACAGTCCACCTGCAGTACTTCTGGCACAAGAGGAAGGTCTAGATGTGCGAAGCTTGTAATAGATTTTGAACAGCAGGTCAGAAGTATCTTTCTTGGAGTTTTCGTAGAAGTCTGTTGGCTAAGCTGCACTAGCAAGCCTACCTTCACTGAGGTGGTTTGCAGAAGACACCACAGGAGAGTGTTCCCATCCACTGAGGTCAACATCACTGGTCCAATTCTGCTGACTCCAACCTGGACGATTTTGGGATTGTCTTTTATCCACCACCACACCCCCCAAAAAATAAAAATGCTGTAGCCTCCGGCTTGTTTCCTTGGTTCTGCAGCCTGCTTAGCTCACGCTTCACTCAACTCCAAAAACATCTGGCTGCTGTGCCCCTGGGCACAGTGAGCTCACCTTGCTGGTGCTCTCCCTCCCTGCTCTGGGTAAATCACTTAAAAGGAACAGACTGGGAAGGCAGTGTTCCTTTTCTTCTATTCATAGCTGTCTTAATCACATTTTTTATTTTTCCCTATGTGGTGTTCATTATGCTAGTTCATGAGTTTCTTACCTCATCAATTCTGCATTCTGTTCGAGCTCAGTCAAAATACCAACCTAAATAACTCAATGTCCTGGCTGAGCTTAAGTTACAGTAACAATTGTTAGAACAATATGACAGCCATCACACCAAGTCGTTAAGAACTGGGAGTGGGCAGGGAGCCAGAAAGTTGTTTTACTGCTGTAAGATCTTGCTTGTTTAGCAAGTAATTTTTCAACTATCTTGTATCTCAGAAATTCAGTGAAACAGAAGGGGTGCATTGTCCAATGTGGCTTCTTTGCTATATCCAAGGGAATAAGGTCCTTCCTATGAACTGCAATAGAAGCAGAATTGCTAATTTCAAGTTCTCTCCTACCTTCCATCAGTTTTTCCTGACACTACATGGTAGAAAACTACATGGCAGCCACCTTTGTAGTGTAGTCCTAGACAAATTCCCTCAGCCTCTAACACTCTTTGAGTATCTATGAGAAAACCCAGCAAGTCAAAGGTCATTTTTCTATAAATGCCTGCTAGTGCCAACAGCCTCTCCAGCCCAAAGGTTCCTTTTTATTCCAATCCCATAAATCACTAATCCACAAAAAGCTAAAATATACAGCATATCTCCTTTTAATCTCCAGCAGTAAATAAAAAAGAACAAGAGAACTGAAGACCATGTCCAATACCTCAAATACTTGGCTATTTTGTTCAAGCCTTCTACTATCACATCACATTACATGCATTAAGCAATAATGCATATGATGGGATTGCACAGATAATCCTTCTTGTGTTTAGAGAGACTGTAAAGAAAAAATTATATAATAAAAATATTTTATTGCAAACTATAGATATTTACCTACTTCTTG
Source organism: Promerops cafer (assembly GCA_013398275.1). NCBI lineage: Eukaryota > Metazoa > Chordata > Aves > Passeriformes > Nectariniidae > Promerops > Promerops cafer. Next base: position 254,804 of record VZSE01010762.1, on the reverse strand, counting down.
GAGCAGATAATGTGGCCCTATATCATTATCTCCCTATGTTTCAGAAAAATTTGTGGTACCTTTTTCATTTAATTCAGACAAAAATTAGATCAGATTATATTAAAACTAGTTATTGAAATGATCCTGACCTGCGAAGCCTTTTATCAAAAGGGAGCCAACTCAAGTTGACTGTAGGTCAATACTTAACATGAGATAAATACAGGAGCTGTGTGAAACTGCTCTAGAAGATCTAAATTAAATATAACTGGATTTATAGTCAAACAATCACATGAGACTATATTATTATAGCAGAGAAACAGAGGAAAAAAATTAAGAACTGTCTCAGTTCAAATAAATTGAAAAAGAGTAACTTGAAAATTGGCAGCAGTAAAATTAAGACAAAAATTTGCATTTTAATATGAAAATAAAGATAATAACATCAGGGAATGCTTTCTCACACATAAGCACAGAGGAAGTATTCAAGAAAGAATTCCTCTCCCTTCTGATTCCAGTCTGGGGTATGATGCTTTACAACACTGTTACCGTACACCCATCTCTACATGGATTATTCTGCTGTTGTTCCTGTCCTTCAGCTGAAAATCCATTTGGGAAGTGTGAAATGTTCCTTCCAGAAGCACTCACATATCCTCTGGAAGCTCCCAGGTTATCAGACTGTGCTTCCCTGTGTAGATTCCTCATCCTGCAGCACTGATATCCTATGAAGCATCACTACCAGTGTATCAGCTTCGGAAACAACTCTAATTTTAGAAATTGCCATCAGCAGCAATCACTTTGTCTTTTTCCCAGTGTATTTTCTACCTCCTTCTCCTTTATAAATAAAATTCAAGCAATATCTCTTCCTTAGAGAATATGTAAAATAATCATGTGAAGTGTGGCTGTTCAATTCTCATCTTACCTGGCAGTTGGATAGGAGGAGGGTGTTTGCACAACTGCGGTCAAGACCACGTAAAAGTAGTTCAAGACAGAGCTAACATCTTCAGCTGGAGAGGAACTCCCTGCAGCTATGTTCTGTGATCTCTTGAAATATGTGCTGTGGAAGATACTGTCTATATCAAGAATTTTAATAAAATCTTATCTACTTTCCTGTCTTTTAAATGTGGCCTTTCTGCCCTTATTAAAGATAGACAAAGAAAACCCCAGAGATACATATGCATCCTCTGTGCTGGTCATTTCCTGATTAAGCACTCTAGATTTTTGCTATTAACAGATGAAAAAGAGAACAAAGAGCTTTGTAAATGTTGAAATACTGCCAACAGCTGTACCCTTCCTTCTTCAGGCACACAGAAAAAGGTACCCCTGGGTGTTGTATGCTGTGTTTAGGAAGAAAACAAAATGAGAGAAATGAAATATTTAAAACTCCATGGTTCTCCACATGGCATGAAGAACAAATACAGGAGGGGAAAAGAAAACCATCACACTGGTGTGTTTGTGGAGCACCTGGGGCTCATCCCTCTGACTTGGCCCAGAGAGAAGACAAGTTTCATAAGCATGACGTGAAAAAGTCATTAACTCATCTCACCATGAGTGAAGAAGTTTGACTGCAGTTTTTGGGAGCAAAAAGCAGCCTCTGAACTTTTTGGAGCACAGGAGGAAATGAATGCCAGCATTTCAACCACACTTTTCACCTCCCTGAACCAAGTGGCAGCCCCACTTCTCTCTTTCCCCCGAGTGGCTCCCTGTGAGGGAGGGAATTGCTGGGGTGAAGGAGTGAAGGCCATGATCCCTCAGGAAGGCTCATGGTATGAACAGCTCACTCCTGACCAGCTCACCTCAACCCACTGCCCTCTCACCAGTCTGATGGCAAAACCAGCAGTGAACATCAGCACCCCTCACTGAGCACCAGCACCCAAGCTCAGCCCTCTGGCCCCTTGCCCTGGGATTGAGAAACATCCACAAACTCATCCATATGCCAAGAAGCATCTGCCAGGATTTCCCCATCACTCACAGTGATGTTAAGGGGGTGACACCCCTCCCTTGAAGGGGGGATCTCTGGGAAGGTCCTGTCCTTGTTTTGCAGGATGGAAGAGCTCTCTCAGCAGAGGGAGCAGCCACCTCTGTTTCCCCAAGGCATTTAAATCAGAGATCTGGCAGATTAGACAGACACTCCTAGAGCTTGAGTGAAAGCTAAATATAGGAGCATCAGACAGGGATGACAAATACACCTACCCATGTAACTCAGTGACTAAGAAAAGAGCAATTTATCTTCCTACAGGTTCACCAGATCAGCTCAGAGCTTGCCTCTTCCCCCAACACTCCTTCAGAGGATTAATATATATCTCAGACATAACATCTTTGCTTCAGGTTTCTTTCATTTATTAGCCTCTTTGGAGTTTCATCTGCTTTGCTCAAGGTTCTTCTACAGAAAGAAACTCCAAATCAAACTACATACTAATGGTGGGTTTTTACTTCTCTGTTCAGATCTATCCCTTCCTATGAGGTAGACAAACCCTGCTCTGTGTTACTCTAGTCCTTGCAAAACCTGTGAATGACTTTGCAAGATCAGTCTATCTCCTGCACAGTCTATGCCAAAACCTGTATCCTGGTTTAAACCATGATTCCATAATTTATCCTAACTCACGTTGGTGTTTTTCTAACACTTCCATGCAGACTGGCATTAAATTTAACCTGCTGAGACTGCACTCACTGTGGCCTATAAAGTCACCATCCCTTCATTACTCAAATTCCATCTCCGGCCTTCCTTTTTCTGGTAAAACTCAGTTCTCTCTTTGCACTGTAAAATCCACGGGCAAGCTTTCAGAATAGGTAGTTCAACAACAGCACAACACTGCAAGGAAAGGTCAAAGCTTGTACAGGATTTACAGGCACTCACCTGTAGCTCCTAAAATTCCACACAGCTAAAAAAGGACGGTCCTGTTTTCTCTGGAAATGGATCACTTCACACTGACATCCACTCTCACCTTAATTTCCCTGCTTGCACTCCCTGCAGAGAGCAAAGTTGCCATGGTGCAAGTGGCCACAGGCTCAGCAGGACTCAGCTGGGTTAATTCAAAGCACCCTAATCCCTACATACACACTTTTTGGGGAAGGAATTGTGAAATTCCCAACTGTGTTGTATCGTTTTCCCTTTTGCTGTTCATCCTGGCAATGTGATTGTCCTGAAAGAACAAAGCAAGTGCTCTGCAGCACTACCAAGAATCAGTTAAGGAGCCACAGGTGACTTCTTTGTGAAAGGAGGTATTTTCCACCTATATACCTGTCATAAGGAAACACTTCGGCAAGGATAAAAATAGACATTCTTTCAGTATATTTTCTGAGGTTCTGGAACTCAGTAAAGTAGGGAGTTCAGGTTCCTCAGTTTTAACAGTTATTGAAGGATCTGCCTTCCCTGGAGTTCCAGTTAATTTTTCTATTTGTTTATATATTTGATTTCCATCAGAGCCCATGGCAGTAAATTCCAAAATTAATTACATGGAATGGCAAAAAATCTCCTTTTGATTTAAAACTGCTATCAGGTGTCATTATAGCTGCGGCAGGAATTATGAATAATAGTCAATGCACACTGTTTCAGATTTTAGAAGCACCTGTCAGTACAGTCTGTCACTTTATCATTACTATGGGAGGAATTTAAGAGCATTAATTTGATCATTTATAGATTAAAATATTTCCACCTTAAGCTCAATGAAGAAATACAGTAAATTATGGTAAGTGAAGTCTCATTCTGCTCAATGTTGGTGGGCATCTGGAGAAAAGCAAATCTTGACAAGTAGTCATGGCCTTTTTTTCTTATGGCAGTATCTCCCAAAAGCCACAAAGCTGAGTGGGATCAGGTTCACAAAGACACTGCTACTTTACAATACTTCCTTCTCCAGAGTGACACAGTATTGCCCTTTGAGCAGGAAATCCTGAAGCTGCTTACCTTAAACTTGTTCAAGTGACTTTGCAATGCTGTTGAAGCCTAAATCAAACAGCTCCTTTTTAAATGTTAGTACTGTATATATTCATCTGCAAATAAACATCATCACCCAGCAAGGCTGGGATGCTGAGTTTCCTTCAGGGCTCTTCTGTCCTGTATCACAGCAGCCCCCACCTGGTGGCAGCACAGTCACACACACGGGAGAAACAGTGAGAGAAACAGTTTAAAAATGAAAAAAAAAAAAAAAAAAAATTGCCTGTTGCTTATGTGGAATGAAGTCCTTTATTCTTCTCATGCCTTTGTGTGTTGCCAAGTTTCCTTTTCCTACGGAAACTCCCATCATTAATAGACAAAAGCAAGATTTGAAATCCTGCCTGTTCCACTTGCCCCTGACAGTGTTTAACAGGAACACTTAATTGGTGTACAACACTTGGCTGAGAAACACTCTTGTCTAAGCCACTTGAGATGCAACTTTTCTGTTAGACCTCTCTCAGTAACTATTACAATTCCCAAGGATCACTAAAATGGGTCTAAGAAAGTAATGCAAATAATTCAGTAAAAAACCACTGAAATTGCCTGTTACACAGTCATCCCTCTGTTTAATTACAGCTTAAAATAATTTTCTATTTTAAGCATCCTCTTATTTTCCAAAAATCTACCACTTCTTTATGGTGACCACTGATTCTCTGTCCTTCACAGGATGACTGGATATTACATGACCTTCAAATCACTGAGTGAACAGTGAAAATGAATACTCTTCCATATATTGTTTCTATATTGATGTATTTAATGAGTGCAATCACATACCTTTAATAACTAAATTTAGCTTTTATTAAGCATGGCCACACAAAGGAAGAGACAAAACCCATTTTACTTAATTTCTGCATTTTATTCTGAAACCACTGACCTCATTTACAGGGCTAAAGATCTCCCAGGTAAAAAAAAGCTGAAAGGATGAAACAAAGTGCCATGAATCAGTAATTCAAAAGCATTCTTCTGCCCTACAGGAAAATAAATAATGTTATGTTTTGCTGTACAAAAAAATGAACGAAAAAATTGCATCCAGTATATGAAGATATAGTTTGGATCAGAACATCATTTAGATCATCAGTTTCTTCTGACTTCTATTTCTTGGTTAAGGAAAACCCCAACCCCCTTCAATGCCTATATTTTTAAGAATTAATAAAAAAGAAAACGGGAAAATGCAAGTTGCAATTACAGACAGAAAAAAGTCATGCCCCTTCATTTATGAGTTTTTAGACAGAAAATTAACAACTGAGCTTAGATTTGCTTCATCTTTCACGTACCTTGTGATAAACCTGTTCAGAAGTATTATTAAATTGAAAATTGCATCCTGATTTACATCAGTTTCTTTTATGACTGAACTTGTCTGCTCTTGGCCAGCAAACCTCAGCTTTTTTAGAAACACAGGAACATTTTCCAAACTGTATTTCAGTACACTTATACTCATCTTAAGGAACAGTCTTGCAAAACATGCATACAAGACAGAAGTGATTTTTAGACTAGTAATACCTCATCCTCTGAAAGACTTGGAGAAATACTTAATCATTCAACAAAACAAGCTTGTGGAGCTGATAAACAAAATTTCCTCTTTCATGCTGCTTTTCAGACTCATCAATAATACGCTGAGAATCCACCTAGTCAAAAGAAGCAAGATGAAAGTCAGAATGCATTCTTAATGTTTTCTTATATAACACAGCTAAGAAAAAGTCTTGAAGAGTTCTGAGTTTTAAATCATACAGGAATTTCAGTTCCATGCCACACACTGCAACAAAAGAGCCAGGGCTAGAAAATACTTTGTCTCATGGTTTGCCATGATTTCAGAACACAATTCCACAATCAATTCCAAAGCATTACAGGGAGTATTTTATGATCTAAGATGTCCCGGGATTCTTCAGATGCAGTGGAGAAAATCCTGATCCAAGGCCTACACATTAGCTTGCTATAAAAGAAACACCAGCAGAAGTGAGTATATTATCTTCCTAAATCCAAGGATAACTGAATTTGAACTATGAAAATAGAAACATCACAACACACTCTAGAAAAACACCTTTTAGAATTAAGTGTCCTTGGTGTTTGTTCTCTGTTGTCCCTCTTTTCAAGGGTGACCCAAACCCCTCCTTTATGGCCTGCAGGGTGGGAGAGGCACAGGAAGCATGTGTGTAGCACTTTTATTCCTGCACTCACTAATTTCTCACCCCCCTTTTAATTAACTTGTTCTTCAGGAAATGCAGTGGCCTGCAGAGGCCCTTACAGAAAGAAAGGTAAGATTTTTAACAGAGTAGGAAGCTAGGAGAGTTCTCTTATGAAACCCTCCTGGGTCCCGAGAAAATTGTTCTCCTTCCTGACCCCACCTCATTTGTTCTAAAACAAGCCACATTTCTGTCTGCCTAGAAAGGAAAAGCCACCTCAAACCACAGCAATCCAAAACAAAACTAAAATGCACTGCGTCCAGGAAAATGTAGCTAGAGCTGCTTAATAGAAAGAATAGAAAATTTTAACTTCCAACAAATGTGAAGTTGCCTTTACAATCCCTCTCACCTTAAAATCATGGAGAGTTCTGTTTGAAAACACTAAATATTTATATACACAAAATTAAAAAACAAGCCATCCAACAACTAAACAGACTCTATGAAAACAGGGTATCAACAGCCATAAGTGATGATATAAGTAAAAGTTCTTATGCTGTAAATTTAACCCTACAGTTCTTTCAGTATTTTCAAATTCAATATTCTTAACTAACTGTACTGGAATACTCAAACTCCTTAAAAAAACCAGTAAAAAAACAACTTTAACATTTACACCCTTACCTGATTCCATGCATATGGCTTCTCATACCAGGTAGGATCAATTATGTCTCGAGGCTTTGATTTGCAGATTAAACTGAAATTACATAAATACAGCCTTAAAGAAATACACTTGTATTTGGTTAATTACAAAGACAAAGGGTTTTTTAATATGAGATACAACCATGAGATATTTACAAGGTGTCTGTGCTGAAGGGAATCTTAAACTTTCCTCTTAATCTAGTCTGATTTGCTCACTTCTCTGTACTCTGCCCATCCAGTGGAGTCAGTCAAAATACAAATTTTCACAGGGACATATCATGTATCAGAATGCATTTTCTTCTAAAGAAAATAATGAGATTCTTTTTTTACAAAGCACTAGAATTTGCAACTGTAATTTATTCCTTACATTTTATGTATGCTTACTCACTAGAATGTATAATACAGCTATTTTTAGGGTATTTTGTTTTGCATGACAACTCAATTACTATAGATTGTCTGTCTGCTCCAGTTATTTCCTCAAGCTGTGCAAAGTACAACAGTAGTAGACATTAATTAATTCTGTCTAGATGTGTTTTTCAAAAACTGATTTTAGTCTTAAGTAGTGGTGACATGTTGTAAATACAATTAGCATTTGAAAAATGGAAAACAGTTATGAAAGACTGTTCAGGCTAAATTTTTACCTATGTGCTTGAATTAATAAATGTTTTTTCCAAAACACAAAGTACAATTGGAAAAAAAATATTCAAAACCAAGAAAGATTTTACACAAGGGAAAAGAAGAAATCATTACAATAATCAGACTGTTTATTCCTTCAAATAAAAACATACAAAAATAATATAAAATAAAAATTTAAATAGAAGTATCTGTAGGACAGTTGGAAGACAACCAGTAAAAGTACAAAAATTCCAGGAGAGAAAAGGCTACCACAGAAAGGTATAAAATCCTGACACAAAAAAGCCCAGGGCTGATGAGAGTGACCGAGTCAGGCAGTCGGCGCTGATGGAGCTGGGAGCACGTCAGTGCCCAGGACCTGTGCCAAAGTCTGACCCTTCCCCTCCCAGCTGGCTGGAGATGTCTGAACAATCAGCCCAAAATAGGTGCCCAAACTGTAGCAAGTATTCACATGTCTGAACAAATAGCACTGACATTTTAGTGCCTTCAATTCAGCATGTAAGTGTTGATGTCCCAGCATGAGCTGTTACTGTCACAGTCACCTCCAGACAGGGGTTGTGGCTTTGCCTCTTTCTGCCTATCCACATTCCTTGACTTCTCCATTGCTTGTGCTCTTCTAATTTCATTTCTAGTGCCTCAAAAGGTAAGGCTGGCTTGTTAATTACTATGAAATGCACCCAAATTTTATTTGGAGTTTTGGAAATAGCAAGTATGGGTGCTTGCTTTTAACTTACGGCAATTTAATAGGTTTTTTTCCACAGATAAGAGAGCAGGTACTTTCAAAACCAAGGAACACCTGAAAAATCAGCATGAACAGCTGCTCTGATAATCATTCTGATAACCCAGGATAAGAGAAGAGTTCTGATCTTTATCAGCACGATGAACTGCCTAACTCTGACATCATGCAATTACTTCAGCAAAGCTCTATTGGCAAGAAAAAGGTCCTATTTCTGAGAGATGAGGCTGGTAAAAGTTATGTTATGGACTCTGGACCAGAGCTCTTTTTAAGATAATTTAGTAGAGAGCCAGGTCAGGATGAGAGAATTCTCCTGATGATACAGACAGCACGAAAATTCATGCCGAGTGTACAAACAAGGGACGATTTTTCACATTATGCTCATCAGGGACAGACAGAAAGAGCTGTTCTGGGATAGTTCAGTGCACTCCTTCTCCCAAACTACAAGCTGAAAAATTCTCCAGGCTGGCTGCACTGAATCACAATGGTCTTTTCAGAACCACTGCTTCACTTACAAGAAGTGAGGCCTGCTGGGGAAAAAAGGCAGGTGGCCTTACTCCAGTTCCTAAATTTGCCTGGGACTTGCAATTCACTTGGCCAACACCTATTCTGCAAAGGTCTGCTGAGGGAGGAAAGGCAGCACACATGATTCAAATTTAATGAACAGGAAGAAAGAATTCTAAATCTTTCTGCACTGTTATGCCATAGGACTCCATTAGCTTTGTCCTGGGTGCAAAAAACAAGGATACGTAAGAGCTGATATCCTGTAGAACAGGTTTTACAGTCTAGGTTTTATGACTCCTCAGTGATTTTTCCCTGAAGAACCAGTGCTTCCACAAGAAGTCCAAGGTTGTTTAGAATACTGCTTTATAAATAAACAAAATAAATTAAATGCATCATTAAATGAGAGCATATATTATTTTTCCAAAGCCTAATATGAGCTATGCTTCAAGCAATCACTCATTTTTGCTGAGACTGAGAAACAGAAAATCTTATTTCTACAAAATTATTACCACAGAAGCTTCTGACGAATATTCTCCTGCAGCTGTGCCACTTGCTCTTGTCCAGAATACACTGCTTGCTCACAGAGTAGCTTATTCATGGCTGTCCTCAGACTGTTTATCTGTAAAACACCAGTTACAGAATATAAAGCACGTTAAACCAGCACAAGGTCTGTATCATATTACACTGACATGAAGGTGGTCGTGGCATCCACATCACTGAACTTCAACTGGAATAGTATTTGTATAAGTAAAAACATCTGAAGTTTCAGAAATGCTTCTTCCTGCAGTTGCACCTCTGGTGGTCAGTGATGTTAATATTTCACCCACCTGGTACCACAATTTTTAAGGTTACTCAGATATGCCATAAGACATACATGCTACCACTTGCCTGGACTTTTCCCAACGCAGAATTCCTTCTGTGGAAGTTTTAAGCATTTTCTCTCTCTGTCCATAATTTTTCATATGTACAGCAGCTTGGTGTTACCATTCTGGCTAAGGCATCATGAATACAGCCATCACACCAAGTCAATGCTCTCAGAAAATAACAGCTCACAGATATGCACCAGCATGTCCACTGGGTCCTTGGAAATCCCCCAGGAACCACCCCAAGCCCCTGCTTTGCACAGACCTAACCAGGGCACGTCCTTCACTGTCCCAGGCACGTGTCAAACACAACCACTGTCCTGCACTGCACAGGTTATTTATGTACATGCTTCTCTCTGACAGACCTCACTCTCTGAGCTGCAAAAGGCAGTAATGAGGAATGCAGGGGCTTTATTGTTTGTTTGGCTGATCTACTCTGAGATGTAGCTCAATAGAGATGACTCATCAGAGCTGAAAAATCAAACTGAAGCCTGCAAAGCAGCAGTGCTCTGCTTGTCAGTAAAAGCCATGACAATCTTAAGAACAAAACTAGTAAGTACTGACTGCTGGTTAGTGCAAAATTGATGATTATATTTTGAAAAATGTGTAACATTCTATAGTATCTATTTGTTCCAAGTGTAGGGAGGGGGCAACTGCTTCTCCGGATAAAAATCCAAGATTATAAAAAGGGAGCACATTAAAAAACCCGAACAAACAAAACCGAAGAAAAACCCAACAAACAAAACTACAAAAAACCCAAACCCCACAGTCTAAACAAGCTTTTCTATTAACACTAAGAGTTAACAAGCTCAGATGCACTAACTTCTACTGAATTCCTACTGTAGTGAAAATTCTTACGCAAGTTTTACCTCTGTTATGTCTTCCAGTCCAAAATGCACATCAAATGTCACCTCCATATCATTTTCCGGAAGCAGCGGAGCCCCAGATGTCTGACTCCAACCCAAACCACACAGAACACCAGTAAAATACTTCCCACTTTTATCAACTCTATACGAGAAAGAAAGAAAACAGTCTCATCAAGAGATGAAGAAACTGAACTCTGATGAAGACAGACTTAAATGAATTTGTCTAAGCCATGCAGAGCGAGACACATGTTTGAAAGAAGTTGAAACAATTGAGAGGCAATCACACTCAGTCATACTGATTTTTAAAAAATATAGTGATGAAACAAAACTGAAGTTCTGGTTATAAAAACATACACTCATAAAACTTACCAAAAAACCATACACAAGCAAAATAAAGGAAAGCAAGCTTCACTATTTTGAAATGACAGTCTGCAAATACCAGAAATTCAGGAAAACACAACAGTAATGCCACTATCAGAGCTCAGCTTCTACAAAAATCATATAAGTTCCTCTCCTCACGTAGATTTAACATTCGCAGTTTACATTTCTCCTTCCCAGGCTTCCAGCACAACTGTCAGGAGCTGTAATGCCTCATCATGAGAGGAAACTGCAGCACAAATTCATAAGTACATGAACAAGTTATTTTACCTACATACTACACTAAAACTCATAGAAAAATACCAGGAGGAGAATATACAAAATGCTGAAAGCAAATAAATAATATCTATCAAAAATTTGTGAGGATCCTAAAGAAAATAGTAAAAGAGCCACCACTTTAAAATGTACAGATACCTGAGTTCTATTGCAGGAGCAAACAGCATACTGAGGAGTGCAAGCAGGCCATGAATAGGAGGCATCAAAGATGTTTCCCCTAAAATCACAGACCCTGGCAACAAAAGAGAAAAAAAACTTCAAATAACTCTAAGGAGCAGTTAATGAAAATGAAATCTCAAAATGATGTTACACAGAACTACAGTGACATATTTACTCATAGAGCTACTCATATAAAACCAGAAGTCTAGAGAAACCATCCAAACATTTTTATTAGGCATTACCAGATGCAGTTACTGATACATCAGTGGCGACCAAGAGCTGCTGAAAGGGATCTTCTGCACCATCATGGACAACAATGGAGTTTATGCTCTCCTTATGTATGAAAGCATTTCTGGAGAGGAAGTATTTTCAACAATAAAAAACTTCAGAACTCATAAAAGCATGTAAATATAAAAATTTTTAAATTCACAACACGAACTCAAAATAGCTGCTCACTGTTTGCAGATTTAAATGACAGTTGATAAATAATCTCTCTGTGAGACAATAATGCACCTTAAAACTGCTCTAAGATTTTAAATAGCAATAGCGTGTGTATTAATGCAATTCAGGATTGACTCCTTCAGTCTTTTCCATGAATAAAAATTCAGAAAAAATCTTTAAGAGTAACTAGGTGGTTTTTGCCTATTTATTGAAAAATAACAGAGAAGAATATGACTATACTTCACAATAAAAATCTTCTCATACCTGAACTGGGATATTTTGGTCAGACTGTAGCATTTCAGCTGATAAGGACTGAATGGACCAAAAACTGTTACCTTCAAAAAAAGGGAGAGACAAATGATATTCTAGTTAGCCAACACCCGGACCTCTTCAAATCTAAATGCTTTCTAAATTAAAGCCAAACACATTTCGGCATGTACTGAGCAACACTGAGTTGCTAAATTGTTAAGATGGCACTTCCATTTCACTCATCTAAAGCAATCTCTGCTTGTTGAGGCACTTAACTAAAATTATCTATTTTTATAGGTGCTGCAGATTCATTATTTCCTCTGGCTTAAAAAACGCAAGTTCAGACTTCATAGATCACTTTAGAAAATCAGGTAATTTTATTTATGTGGTGAGGTCTTTAATCTTGAAAATATCTCACTTTATGAACTGGGCAGTTAAACAGGATTAATCCTGTGGATAAATGGAGCATGATTAGGTGCTTGAAAGCCTGAAATTTTGTCAGGTCTGAAATGGGAAAATAATCAGAATGTAAATGAGGACTAACTTGTAATCACAATGCAGAACAGGACACATATTTTCCTGTTTTATATTCTGACTTAGTAGTGACTAGATACCTCAAAACACATTTCTGAGTGTGGCACTGGCAGAGGAAAAGCATCATTACCATCAGTTACTGGGGCGTTCACTGATTCACCTATCCCAGCTGCTTACCTATCACTACCTGATGAAGAATGAAACACTGTGTACAGTAAAAACCATGTTTAGATTTTCTGAAAATCTGATAGGGTTGTAAACTTGCTTTTTTGCTGTGGCTTCTATAATGAAAACTACCATGTATGGAAACACTGCATTCAGCTGTTCAATTTTATCTCTGTTCTGCATGAGTTCAAAGTGTTGCCTTAGATGTATTAGAAGAGTAGGATCACATAGCTCTCAGGCTGTACTTCAAAACTCTGTTCAAAGCTGCAGCAGACCAGTCTGAAACAGTGGTCACTCTATGGCTTTCTACCAACAGAAAGTAGAATGCCCTATAAAATGCAGCAAATAGAGCCCCATTATTTGTGGTACTTTCAGTCCTCATCTCCATTCTAACAATGTGAGAAGCAGGGTCATGTGATGACAGGCCAAAAACACCACTCAAGTTACCTTATGGGTTGGTGCATCAGATTTCTTTTCAGAAAAACAGTTCAACAATCTTTCAGTGAGATGCTTTTCTTCCTGTCTTGCAGATATAGGCATTTGCTCTTCTTTTTTTGCTTCGTCCAAAAATAATTCCCTGAGTAAATCATGGCTTTGCTACAAAATAATGGAAGTGTTAAGAGCCTTAAAAAAATGTTTCCTCAAAAATTTTACAAAGAAGATCCTACACAAAGAAATACTTACATACAAAGACAAAAAACAATGTTCTGATGACCTTTCAGATTATACAAAACATCAAAATGGAAGAGAGTTAAAACTACGAAGCAGTTACAGTTTTTCAGAGTTTCAAGTAAGAGTGGAGCAGTTCAACTGAGAAAATAATTTCCTGGGAAACATCTCTTCCAGAAGGGGTCTCAAAGCAGCAATGCTTTTGGCCAACAGCTCGATATGCATTATGCACACACATAAAAATACACTGCCCTAGTCAAGTTTTAACTTTGCCACTAGTCAAGCCGCAGCTCAGCTTCTCAGGACAGCCAGAACTGAAATAAATCAGAGTAAGGAAAGCAGCAGCAGCAGCTTAGTGAGTACATACTTGGGATTTGTATGACTCCTCTGCTAGCTCAGCGTGGCACTCCTCGATGAGCACATCCCGAATGTTCACCAGGCCTTTGCGGCCCGAGTGACGGAAAACATCGACGTGCAGGACGCCGTGCACGAGGGAATAAAGCTCCGCCAGCAGAGTGCAGCCGCTGACCAGCGAGGCAAATCTCTGGCTGGCGCTGCAGCTCCACGGCTCCCCACACACCAGCGATCTGGCAGAGGGACACATCTTGCAGATCTTGAACTCCAAAGCCTGCAGCAGAAACATGGTAAGCAGCACCTGCCTGACTAGAGAGTCAGCAAGGAAGTATTTCGTTTTCTCAACAAACTGTCTGAATTAATAACTATAAATTATTTCATAATTGTTGTGGTGGCTTATGTTAACTCCTAGAGCTGCTGTAAAGCTACTGGCATAATTCCTACTCCATCACTGCCAAGACACGTCAGCTCGTATCTCTTCATTATAGTACACAGCTGCTAAGGAATCAGAGCAAACTGTGCATAAAGGATAATTTGGTAGTAATTCACTATTCACAATGAAATCTTAGGAGAACAGAGATGTCTTCTCTGGAAAAATTTTACAGTCTACAACTGTTTTCAACTCAAGTAACAGAAAACTTGGTAAGACCACTACAGCCCTTCTGTCCCTGGCAGGCGAGAGTAATTAAGTTTTCATGTCCACAATCACTATCTGTAAGTATGTCTTTAAACAAATTTACAGCAGAAACACTGTGTTTTTTCTAGTCAGTCATTAAAACTGGTCATTAAAAAAATCAGGCCTGAAGCAGAAATGCATTTCCATTTAGTATGTGTGTAGCAAATACAAAAAAGGATGCTTCCTCCCGAAATTATTTTTTTATATCAATTACTAAAGAAAACCAAACAAAACTAGCCCTGTCAAGATCTAATCTTATTTCTGCTGGTCCATTTCTCATTTTCATCATTAAATGCTTCAGAGAATACCATTAGTATGACACAACTGTTTCTATTAGCTTAAAAATATCTGAGGGAGCACTGAAAAACTGAATTACAATTAAGTATAGTTGCTTTATTTGTAAATATAGCTCAAGAGAATTATTTTTCTAAAAAATTAGTTATAAAATTCCTCTAATTTGTGTCAAAAGTTCACTAGATTTACAATACTCATATTTAATCATCAAGAGAATTCTGTCTGAAAATATCCCAGGAAAGCCAGCACTTCAGAGAACAGCAAAGCAGCATGAAAAAAACCACAGCTTTACACAATTAGAATTTCTCTACAATTAAATACAACGTAGCTCAATTACACACAAGAATTTCTCCTCTGTGAATACACACACCTCAAGAAAACACTTGCCTATTAGTGAAGGTGATGTGAAGGTACTTCCATCAGCAAAATACGTATTATTTAAGTATTATTCTGAAAAGCATCCTGACTTTAAGTTCACTCCTGTTTGCCAGGCCAGGCACACAAATATCTAGCAAGCCACAGCCAACAGCATCACCCCTACCTGGAAAGGAAGCCCTTGAAGACAGCTTGGAATCTCTTTTAATTTATTTAAAGGCACTTCTGATCTATTGCCATAATCCACAAAAAAAACCTGGAAAAAGAATCAACAGTATCTGCAAAGATTCCACAAAGATTCCACAACGTTAAAAGTGCTACCTTTAGTGTCAAGAAAAGTCACAACTTGAGTTTAAAAATTACAGTACAACGTAAATCTTATCAAGTCACATGGAAACAAATTCAAAGTCTAGAAAGTATAAAAATGAAGTCATGTCAAATGAATATGACAGATTTTATCACATCTATTATTTGATCCCTTGGCCTAAATATCCACTTGTAATGCAAATACCCCACTAAATCTAGAAAAAGTAAGTTTCTCTGAAAGACTCCAGATTCTCTCCCCACATTAAGATCTGTGTAACCTTACTTCTTCAGTGAGCAATACTACCAACAATTGCTTTAGTTAAGCAAATATGAACATGTATTCAGTGACTGCTTATAAATTAAAATGAGAAAGTGATCAGATTAGCACTACTATTCACTTGTTTTTCATGACTTCAAACCACGACAATATTCAGTATTAACTCTACAGTGGTGACACTCAGGTTAAGAAATAAAAGAAATTCAAAGGCCAATCTTAAAAAAATTTAAAAATCTGTCCTAAAAGTGCTGAAAAATATTGGCCTGAAAAATCAATACCAATCTTGAACTGTGGCACTAATTTCCATTACTCATCTCAGCACAAAGAGCCAAAATATTCAGATGAATTTGTTGATAAAGAACTGAGTAGCATAAACACCGTTCCAAAAAAGCCACATTTTCAGATTCACTGGAGGTTTTAGTCTTTATTTTACTTCATTCTGCAAGAGCTTCTCAGTTGAATAGTAAAAATTCCCATGTTCTTGAAAAGAAACAAATTAATCTGTTCTGGCCAGAGTGATTTGTAGAAAAAATAAGTAAAAAAACCAGGCAGCAAAGCTCCAAGATTGTTAACCCAATTACATGCTACCCAGTCAATATGACACAGCACATCACCTCAGCAAGATCCCCATGAATATACAGAACATGAGCTCTGTAGTATCCTCTCTTTCCCAGGTAAGTGAATGGTGCCAGACAAAGCACATCTACACGTGGAGGCACTGTTAAATCCATCAGGTTCTGATAGTCAATTTCAGCACTCAGAGCCTGGAGTACAGCTGTATTTTTTTCATCTGTCCTGTAACCCCAGAAGTGTCCAACTTCTACTATCTGCAAGCATAAAAATTAGACAATAAAAGATTTCATAGTATTCTTCTACATCAAATACAAACCACATCTGAGCAAAATACATGAAAACACTCCTACTCCTGACACAACAGTTCACACACACTGCAACAATGTAATGAAGCATTTCTGTCTCATAATTCGGTATTTTTTTTTAAATGTTTATTTTCTGTGCTACTGCAACACACTTTTCTAACATAGGCATTACTAAAATACAGGAAAATTAGGGAAAGACTGCTTCCATTTTCCTAAACAAAGTTAACATACAGAAAATACAAGGTAGACAGTTGACTAGACAGGTGCACAGATTTGGTGCACCTTTTTTTATTAGTGACAGAGTACCAGTCAGCTACGTGTGCCAGCACATCAGCATTGTCACTGTTATGATGAGCCATACTTCAGGAAACTGCTGAGAACATACACCTATTTAAAGCCAATTCAATAAAGTAAGTCATCTTTTCAAATGTTTAAACTCATATAACCATTTCAGACTTTATATTGAATGCTTGTGATAAAAAACAATCTTTATTTACAATCATTAAAGCTCATATATTAAAACAGAAGTAGCATAGACAGCCAAGTGATTGCAACGGGTCTGATCAAATTCATTAACATTTTTCATCCAAGAGATTTAGCTTACTAAAAGGAGGAAAATATTCTTTTCTCCACTTGTGAAACATGCCACTACTAACAAGAGCTGTTTTAATACCATATTGTATCATTTCCCCTAGCTCAGTGGTTTGAATGTTTTTATTATTTCTATTTCAGCAGCATATATATTGCTATTACTCAACTAATGAAGATGATAGCTAACACAAAATTTAAAAATCTCAGCTTCAGATTTCAGAAATATTTGTATATACACAGAATTTTCCCCTAATACACTTCTATGCATGAAATATCTGAATGACCATATGCTACCATTAATTCATCTCATTTCTCATATGTATATTTTCTGAAGAAAACTGTCAGTTAATAACCAGGTAAGTGGCCCATATACCTTCTGATTTTCATATTTATAGTTTACACAGGTATTTTACCTCTTCCATTAATCCTCTTTATATTTATGTCTACTTCCAGCTAACATTTACTAGCAGCAAATCCCACAAATTTTGTGAAGTGCAAATACGTGAGTACTGTTTAACAAACAACTACTAAAAATAAACCCAAGAATATTCCCCACACTTCTTACAGACATCTCTGCCCTAAAAACATTATCAGTACCCAATTTTTTAACATAAGCTTGTCAGATATCAATCTCTGCTAAGCTATCTATGTACTAATTATCAGATATGACCTACTTCAGATATAGAACATTCCTACCTCTGTTACCCTGATGGACAGAAAACGACTTTGGATCATCTTTGACATCTGTAAATCACCAAATAAGATTTTCACAGGCTCCACTGTCTGCTTCTGACAGTCCACATTTACTCTAAAATGGAATGAAGATGCTAAATACTTCACTCACAAGGGAAAACTCAAGAGGATGAATTTTTTTGCTTTAATCTGCTTCCCAAGGTATCCCTGGGGCACATTTATGTACTTAATGACTTTTATTTAGCAATACATTCATTTGATTAGAACAGAAAATGACCACACAAAACCAAATTACTACAGAGTAACTGTTTCAACTGCAATATAACCAAACACAGAAAGACATATACTAGGACACAACTCTGCCATCACTTTATTAGAAATTGAAAAAATTAAGGTTAAATAGTGAGGCTTTTTGCTATGGCATTTTCTTCTAAGCTTGTTTTTTAAAAACACAGTATTCAAAAACACAAACATAAATTCAGCAAATTTTTACAGAGAAATTTTAATNATAGTGAGGCTTTTTGCTATGGCATTTTCTTCTAAGCTTGTTTTTTAAAAACACAGTATTCAAAAACACAAACAAATTCAGCAAATTTTTACAGAGAAATTTTAATGTGTATATATATATATATATAAAAATATATATAATATTCCTTTTACTTGACAAAAGATAAGAACTTTAAAATTAAGTGTTTCAGCCTAGGAGACTTGAGTTCCTCAAGAAGCAATTTCCATGAAGATTTTAAGTGCTTTTTTGGGCAGACTGAAAGTGCTATCATATTTTATTAAAAGCTAAGTACAATCAACTGGAAGTAAAATACTCACCTGTACTTTAACCTTCTCTGTTCATTCCTGCCTTCCTATTCTAGATTTCTTATTTTAAAATACTGAAATGGCTGCAGACTAATCAGGAGCTAGGCAGAATGCCATTTCACCAGGTTACTTGTATGACCTGAAGTTCAGAATCACAGCATACAATAACACAAACATGCCAGATTTTCCAAGCAAAAGTGGGTGTGGACTAAAGAGACTCAATACACTGCATTTCTCGGCATTCCTACTGTATTGTTAAACCTCATGTCCTTATGTTTCCCCATAGTTTCTTCAGTTAAGCTCTGTGTCTCTCCTTTCTTTTTTGTTCCCAAATGCTACTCCTTATTTATTTTGGTTATTGCAATCCCCACACTGTCTCTGTCACGAACAGAAATAACTGTACAGCCATATTTTCATATGCCAAATGAAAATGGAATAGAACCTGGGGGGGGAAGATGACTGTATACTTGGAATTCTCTTGAACAGCAAAATACCTTTAACTATAAAGAAATATTTACAACAATCACCTTATTTCCAGCCCTGCAAAAACATTCCGCTTAGACAAAGTTTACATCTGTTTTTCAGACCTAACATTTTTTCCTTGGTGACACTTCCAAGGAAATTCCCACTGAATCCAGCAAACCTCATACACTGCAAAGAAGCACATTTTACATATGCAATACAATTACCTTAGAAATTCCAAACCTGCAGCTGCTGCACCTTGCACTTGTCTTCTGATAACCTCTGGATGATGAACACACAGCTCAAAAGGAATCTTCAGCTGTGACATCTTGACTGCCAGGTACACTTCGGGAAGAACCTTAAAGACCTCCTTTGGATTACGAGAGAACTCCACAAAAGCCCTGTTTACAAAAAAAAGAAAACGAAAATATTTATTTTCTCCCTGTCTTTATCTTAGCAGGCCAGCAACCAGTAAAAGGTAGGTTCCTCACAGGCTTTGCTTACTACTTTTATGTACCTTAAAGCTTTAATTATCATGATGGTGATAAAAAAACTTTCTAACATTGTCATCAAATTTAACGCAAATAGGTTGTGAAAATACATGTGAGTAAGAAAAACATTAAAAGTTGGAAAAAGAATAAGAAGGGTTACATGAATTCAACTTTGGGCAGTCATAGGCATAAATTACTCAGAGTATCAGCTCAAGAAAGCCATTAGACTGTACAAATTAGCTAAATTCAGCATAACAGACAGAAATAAATACAGACAGATGAGTTGTAATTAAGGCCCATTGTTGGAGAACAGAAGAGACAAACCAGAAGGCTCTAACTCAGCTAGCTTACCTAATGTTATTCCAACCAATGTACATCAGACTTCAAAATCACCTTTTTAGCTCTAGCCAATACATTAAAAGTAAGTTATTGATTCCAAAGAGAGAAGAAATTAACTATTTTTGTCTGTACATCACTGAAAAAGAAATTGATTACTGGATTTGAAACTGAGCACATAAGGCAGGATACTTTATTTTACACTCACCTTGATCCATTGTAGGAAATAGATTTTACCTGCCCACACTGTCTAAGCAGTGACTGCAACTGTTTATGGTATATATATCCATAGGGAGGAATGTTCTTCAGCTGTAAAGAAAAAGATGTTAAATTTGGATACATTCAATTGTTTTAATGGATTTTCAAGTTCACCTAAATAGTTGGCTTTCTCCTTCACTTGAGCTGCAGTAATTACATACAATCTGAACTCCAACAAATTCCAAAAGTGCCAGATACTATAGTACATTCAAGAATCTCAAAAGACAGTAAAAAGCACCACTTTGCTGCTAATAATGTCCTACTATTTCAAATCAGTAGATAAACTATAAATGCAGCAAATTAATTTGTAACTGCATATATAAATCTGATACTTGTTCCAAAAAGCTGTCTAGTGTCTCTTGATTTTGCTTGTAACAGAGAAACACTGGAATGCTATGGTTCTTTTTCCACAATGGGGAACTATATCCTGTACAGTGTGCACAGTCTGGGAAACTGAAGGACCTACAGCTCCTGCATATCCTGGCAGACCTATCACATACTGAATTACTGAGCTATGGTGGGACAGCTTGCACAACTGGAAAGCTCTCTCACGTGGATATTCACCTCTCAGGGATGACAAAGAGCAATCTCCTGGTCTTCCTTGTGTAGAGGAGTAACTCCAGTGTAAGCTTTCACAATTATTAACATGCAACTACAGTCAGTGTCCATTTCACTGAATTTTTCTTAATAATATCTCACAGGAGATCTTGATTTCATACAGAATCACAAACTCCTAATTAGCAAGTTCAAACACTGAGACTTTGAACTATTTTTCAGAGCCTATGCAACTGTATAGTCTTTTCTTTGGTTCTTACAACTTTAGACAGGAAAAAACAGATTATTTTTTTTCCAGTGATCCTATGCCTTGCAGTTACAGCACTAAGATCAGCTGCTAGTCAAAACCATGGTCTAGGTTAGACTGCAGGAACTGCCTCAAGGGAAGATAATTGAGAGAGACCAGACAGTGGGAGGTTTAATTGTCTTTTACATCTTCAGCACACCACTAGGAGCAGCATATGGCTGTAAGAATCTCTGCAAGTGAGAGCTTGAGGAACTTGCAGCATTTGTGCCCAAGGTGATCATTTACACTGATGAAGACACAGCAGCTACTTCTTCCAAGGTAACAAGCAGTTGATGTGTGAGCAGATCAAGAGTTAAATACATGAAAAGTAAGTAGCTCTTTAAATCTAACAATTTAATATTAATCAACGCTGCTGTGGCAAGACTAGTCTTTATTCCACAAGACTGAGTCTAGAGTGATATTTTGCTTCAATATCCTTAAATAGTATGGAGCACAAAAAAAACCCTTGTCAACAAGATTTTCTGACTCTCCTTTTTATCTATTTTCTCTTGTGCCAGTAAAGCCTATTCTTTGAGGCTCGTTGGTAGATTTGGTTTCTTTAAGCACAGGTTATGGCTGTTTTACAGTGTTACACCTACTTCAGATATACCAAACATTTTCTTAGTTTAGACTGCACAATTTTACAAAATTAACACAGCCATTCTGCACATATGCAATCAGCTGAAAAGCAATTTTAGAAGATAAAAAAACCCAGTGCAACACCTGAGTAACCTTAAAGCAACAAGCAGGTATGCCATGCACTAACAAGCAGGAGATTACAAAAAAAGTAACAGTGAAGTTGCAACACTACATTAACTTAAGTACTCAGTAAAAAGTACCCTTGATAGTTCAGTTCTATTTTTCCAAATATTTTTTTATTTTGATGGAAGTTGTTTGCCTGTGCAAGACTAGCAATCAAATGCATAGAGACAGTTCTCAGGAATTCCTTTAAAATTGCCCACCTACACAATGTTTATTGTATTGAAAGAAAGGAAGGTGGGACAGACTTCACCAAGCAAGGAGAAGGTAATTATTTCTCTCCTTGCCCAAGTCAGATCAGAACTTGAAAATAGCACCCAAACAGTTCATATTTCTGTTACTTGGTTCTTAATTAAGTTGTTCACCTTCTTAACATACCATTACAGTGGTTTTTGGATCATTGCCAGCAAGGTCTTTCATGGCAATTTCTTCATTACATTTTCCAAAGGTACAGTAGTTCGGATAGAAAGCACCAGCTATTACCACCTGAAATCAAGAAAATACTTTGTGAAACAAAAGCAGATTGTTCTCAGTTTCTTCAAATGAGATACAGTGGCAACATACAGAGACACCAATAGGTCTTCATATGAATATTTTTTCCTGTCTCTCTTCAGGAATTACCAGAACTGGAGACTAAACTCAAAATCACACAAATTCCTAAAAACATTTTTTGTGAAAAAAAAGTTCAATTTCTGGAACAATTCTACAACATTTTAATGCTTTTGTATGCAGACTTGCTCTATTCTATTGGCAGAAAACTGTAATCATTAGTTCTGATTTCAAGACCCTAAATTTAAACATATTCACACAAAATAGCTACAGGAAAATTGTTCAGTTTTCAGGCTGTATCTTAAAACATTCAGCAATTCAGCTCCAAGAAGATCACTGCTTACGCAGTTGAACCAACTGCCACTGAAATGATAAACAGGTCTGTGAAAATAAAACCACTGCTAATCAGTCCAAGTAAGACAAGTAATTTAACTAGAAATTAGACAAAGTTAAAAAAGTTGAAAGACATAAAATTCCCTGCACTCCTCCCCACTAACTAACCAAGCCAGCATTCAAATAAAACACCTCAAACAAGGGATAACATAATTTTCAATTAACTAACATTAGCTGCCCTTCTACATTGCCAACACACTGCCAAAAAAATTGCCTTATTTTCTACCCAAAATTGCTACATCCATAGAAAATTTTGGAAAACTAATGTAATACTAGTTCATCAATATTATGAAATGAAAATTATGAAAATTGATATGAAAATTCAGCTGCAATTTTTGTAAACAGCATCTCTTTATGACAGTGAAGCATTACCTGCAAGATGAAGCGTTGTTTGCACACGTATTCCTGATCCACAGCAGATGGTTGAGCTTTAACATGCATGTTAAATGCTCTGACTCTCCTTTTCAAGTTGTGAAATAACACTGCCACCTGAAATTTGATCTCTAAGTTACGCTTAAAATGGATCAAACCCAGCCACAAACTGAAATAAAATCTGTTAGTTAAAGTCTGAAATAACTGGGCAAAGTCCCTTCCCTTTTCAGGTGACTGGTATGCATTTCGCCAATATACTGCTGAGCACATCTGTGTTGGAAAATAATTTCAGAACTGTGACTCAAGCAGTTTTCCCAAAATCTCCTTATAAAGAACAACACTGTAGTCAAAGCGTATCATGCATATATGATACAGAACAAAATTAGGAAAAGAACTGAAATAACCTTGTATAATATGATATTCTTTATTTTTATCATTTTCGGTTTGTAACTTAGGAGGTAGAAGTCTTGCTAACCACCTGGAATTCTGCACCCAGCTGCAGCAGTGACCATGCTGCACCCTCAGTTTAGCAGACAACTCTGATTACTGTGAGAGATCAAACTTATGCCCTCCAGCAGAACATATGTAAGCTTTCCATCTTCAGCATTTCCAAGAAACTCCCACAAGCAACCACTGGTCCTCCGACCACACAGTGAATGCCTTCACTCTCCCAAATGATTCTCGAGCAAATGTACAAAGCACTGTCCACACAACTTTTTTGTAGCTACATTTCCCTTTCCCTTCTGCTGCTGGCAGTTTTAGCACACTCCCAGAACAACAACCACGGCCAGAAAGGAACCCTCGTGACTGACTGAGTTCTGCACACTCACTTCCACACAAGGGATTATGAAATTAGGATCTTCAGGTGCAGCAAATAAAAGCCCCCAAATCTTACTAAGTGTTAAGTGAAGGCGACCATTCTAAACTCCATACATATAATGTCATGCACAACTTCTTCTGGCATTATCTGAAACTAAGCCAAGAGAGGCTGCCACGTGAGACTGATCATTCCACTGTCTGGTTTTACAAAATTTGCTTTTCTCATTATCACATATCCAAGTCATAAAACTATTGTCATTTCTTATCCAGATGGTTGCTCACTATCAAATTCTATTTTTATTTCCTGTGTTTTTTGAACACAGGCCCCCCCCATTGCTCATGCCAAAGTTATTGCTCATGCCAAAGAACTAGTGAAATAGTGGCCAAGGCCATTCTGCTAATCACTCAGGAATCTTACTTATTTTCCCCTCAATATATCAAATTAATCTTGAAGGCCTTTGTGATGCTGAATTTTAATTAATTGCTGCAGTAATGTTAACAACAAAGCCCCACAGATTCTCAAGTCCAGGCCTCACTATGTAACTGTATTTGCTTAGAGTCTTCCCAGCCAGAAGACAGAAGTCATTTAACAACAGACAGCAGTCACACCACAACCAGTAATCTGAGTAACCTATAAAATTAGCAAATACTACTGCAGGTTTCTTTAAAACATTAAAAATATGTTAAACAGTTAATAATTTAACCACTCTCTTTATCCTAACAAAAGGAAAATTCCTTTCATCTAATTCATACTTCACTTTAAGAAAATATACATCTATACATAGATAGATACGTAACACAGTAGGTTTACCCAAGATCTTTATATTTACAGACAATGAGGAAAGTTAAGTCCTTCTGCTTGTAAAAACTACTACATATTTAATCTTACCTCTTTGATCTTGTTTATATGAACACAATTAGATCGACCCCACTCAAGCTCTTCCTGAAAAAGAAAGAACATTTTTCTTCTACTGCTAGTAAGCTTTATCTCAGGTTCTTCTGTATGGACACAAATAATGGTTACATATAGCAACAAAAGAATTTAATCACATTTCACAGCTTTGCATTCATACTAAGTGTTATGACATGTATGAAAATGTAAGACAGTTATGTATTTGACTAAAACTATACTTTGGTTATCACGAATGCAGCTGTGGGTCATCTAAACCTCCCATTATCAACCCACAAGTTCAACTGCTCTGTGTTGCTACTAAAGAACCTACTTTAAGATTCACACCTAGAGAATCACAGGAACGCTAAGGTCTGAAATGACCTCCAAGGTCCTCAAGTCCAACCATTATCGCAGCACTGCTGTGTCCAGAACTAAACCATGTCCCCAAATGCCACACCCACATGCCATTTGAAGAAATCCATGGACAGTGACTCCACCACTTCTCTGGGCAGTCTGCTGCAATGTTTTCAGTGAAGCAATTTTTCCTAATTCCAATCTAAACCTCTCCTGGTGCAACTTGAGGCCATTTTCTCTGCTTCTATCACTTAGGAGAAGGGGCCAACCCCAACTCAACATAACCTCTTTTCAGGCAGCTGTAGAGCAATAAAGTCTCCCCTGAGCCCCCTTTTCTCCAGACTAGAAACTCCCAATTCCCTCAACAGCTCCTCACCCTGGAGGCTTCTGCTCCAGACCCTTCACCAGCTCCACTGCTCTTCTCTGGACATGCTCCAGCACCTCAGTGTCTTCCAGTATTTTCAACACAGGACTCAAGGTGTGGCCTCACCAGTGCCACAGGGAGGAAAATATCACTGCCCTGGTCCTGCTGGCCACATTACTGCTGATACAAGCCAGGATGCCACCGGACTTCTTGGCAATCTGGGAACACTTATATAAAACTCTGAAATTCCATCTCTGAATGTACATCTTTATCAGACAGATTCTGGCCATCCTGGCTACTTGTAACTCAGCGTGTATTATGCACTGGTGATCATAAAAGATACTACACTCTGAAAGAACAAGCGAAATAAAAAAGGTTGTATCTTGTACATACAAAAGAAGGACTGGAGGCAGTTACTGGAGGCATGCTACTGGTTTTTGTGACTGATGCACTTAAACATCTTCCATCTTTCAGGGTTTTCTGAGGGGGCAGAAATCTGTGTATTTAAAAAACCAGAGATACTCGTGGAAAATAAAAGTATTTCTTTCAACTATAGCTCGATTTCCCTTTTTAGGTTGGATTTCAAACCCTCTGGCCACTGTTGATTCTTCTGTGTAAGGGACTAACATAGGGAGTTGCCTTCAAATAACTCTACACTGGATTCAAATGCTCATTTTCTCTCAAAGCCTAGCCTATTTATGTATGAAAAGTCCTAATTATTATAAATAAACACTGCTAGCAAAAACTCCTTCCATTTCATATTTACTATGAAAATAAAATACTCCAGCACTTAAGTCACCAACCTTGAACAGAGAAGAAGAAAGTTTAACTAACCATGTTATTTCTCAGCTTCCCTTTTTCTTTGCAGGCCTGCCATGCCTAAAAAAAAATGGTGTCATATTCAAACACAAAACACAGTGCTTTAGTAATAATTATTATAAATATTAATGTGACATTTAAAACTATAGACTTTTTTTTTCATATCAGCACTGAAGGTAATTTTTTAACAACAGGTTGTCCACCTGGCTTTATGAGAGGAAATGGATGGAGCGTTAAAGCACATCCAAACATCCACAAATTATTAGAACAATCTGGATGCTTTAATTTGATGCTGTAATAAAGCAGATTACTTTCAAAACCATTTTTTTTCCTCCTTGCTTTGTGATAAAAGCAGTGAAATGACTGAATCAGGTAAATTCTGATGCAAATGTCTCCCAGAAAACAGGGCTGGAACAGAAACTAAAATACCCAGCATATTAATGAAAATAACTTCATTATTAGGCAGCTTATGACAGATGCCTGCAGAATCCATTTCTAGTTTGACAGCAAGTCACCTCATAATACAATATTCCAGCTTACTGGGGACACTGACTACATACATGCAAGGTTGAACAGCCAGACTGCATTTCCCTACCTTGATAGAAAAGAAGGAATCTAATCTGAACCAAGGAGTTTGGAAACAAACTTTCTGAACTTACCTGTTCTTTTCTGATACTCAGCTATTCAAAACAAAGCTTTCACATCACTCACACACAGAGATACTTCACTGGAAGCTCTGTCTGAATGTTCGTGTTTATTCTCCAGGACAACATACTGGTTTATAGAAATAGCATCTTCGGATAACCAGGTAATAATTACCAGGTGACACAAGGGAAATAAGTAACAGGATAAGGGGAATTCAGAAAACATTATTTCTGAGCCTCAGGATTAGTGGATACATTTCCCATACATGCCCATGTGTGCTTCAAAAAATTTTAACAGCAGAGTAGAAAAAAAACAAGTCTGTTTTGACTGAAGGGCAGCATGCTCAAAAAAAAATTAAAACAGCAGCTGAAGATTTTGGACTCTCCAGAAGATTAGAGAACACAGAAGTGCATGCATAATATAAAATGCTGGAATTCGACCAGCAAGTTCCTCTAGCAGAAGCCTTTGCTGTGCTGTACCAGCTCTGCCTCGATCTGGAAGAATTGACCCCTGTCCATGGTACTGAGCCACCAAACAACCAAGAGTACCAAGAAATGACATTTGCACAAAACCATCTTGAAGCCAAAGTTAAGAAGTTTGGAGAAAGGTCACCAAACTCATTCTGTACTAGAATTTACCAGTCCAAATTGTCCTTGGTTAAAAATGATCTACAAACATCACCACATCTCTGGCATTTCATTTTTGGCTCTTAGAGTACAGACAATCGGAACTTTACACAGTTGGACAAAGACTGCAAAAAACATCAATATGTAGCTATCAGTAATGTGAAGTTTTTAATAACTGCAAAGTAAAAATGCTGCACTGATCCTACAAAGGTGAGAATCTCCATCCTGGTCTATCAGATTTCACTGTAATCTAAGCTGGAACTTAGCTGGAATCTAAGACTTACCCTAAATGCATTCAGAATTGCAATACAATCACTCCTACTATTCCCAGCAAAAACCATTTTTTTCCTGTCAATAGGAACAAAAACTATTAGCAACAATATTTTTTCAAATACTGCATGTATTATGCAGCTCAGTAACACCCTCCATGTCTTTAATAAACATGATCAAAACACTTATTGTAATTACCTGTTCTTATTTACATCTCCTCACTGAAGGAGATGCTCTGTATGAGCAGGATAATACTAAGTAATTGTCCTTGCTATTTAAACAACCATTTCAATAGATATTGCCACATGAGAAAGGCAAAGGTGAAGAACCAGGCCTTGTGTTCAGGAGACGGTGAGTTAGCTCTGTGATTTATGTTCCCAAATGAATAGATTCCAGTATCAGCTGCCTGGAAAAGCTTATTTTTGCACTGCTTGGCAGTGCAAATTATAACAGAAAATTAGACTCATGACACGGAAAATCGTATTGAGCAATCAACTTTGCCCTCTTCTCTCAAATGTAGTTAGGAAGCTGTAAAACATCTGGGGTACTACCTGTATGCATCAACATGCTTTTTGAAAGGTACTGCAAAAAAATTCCGCAAAGACAGTGCTGCAGCTACAACAAAAACAAATCAAAATTAAAACCTGCAAATCATTTGGTTTTAGAGAAATGTTCCCACATGTTCTTCTTTCAGTTACCTATAATAAGGCATTCCTCTAAGCAACCAAAGACATGCCCAAGGACTATCAATTTTCCAAGATGCAGGTCCACTGGCAACTCTGTCAATACCATTCCTAAGAAAGTCATCTCACCATCATGCAGATTTTCTTCTGTTTGCACACAGGTTGTAAGTGCTCCAAGCTAGAGAAATTAAAATGTATTCACTTGTAAAAGCTGACTAAGTAAACCTAAGACAGGTTTTAAAGCCTGGTACTTTTGAAACCAAAGCTGCTACATATACTGGATATAAAACCAAGATACAAATGATGCAAATACTATTTCTTAAGCACTTTGGAAAAGAAAAGAGCTTAATGCAATGAAGATTCTCCTTTATCAACTTTATAATTGAAAATCAAAATCACCATCCTCCTTGTACAGATAAGAAAGGTATCTTCAGACTGACCTCTATAAATCATAGTGTAAGAGTGTTAAGTTATTTTTTTGTCTATTTCTCTGTTCTTTCTCACCACAGATGCTGGTCCTCAAAGAGTATCATTACTCCCTGATGAAATTACAATCTTGTTTTAAAGATGTAACTACAGAAATTATGCTCAAAAGGATGGTAATCCAACAAAAGACCAAGGTGTGAAAGACTCTCTAGACACAGTTAATATCTGAGGTTCCAGTTAAGACTACTACTACCTTAAATACAAAGAAAATC
This sequence comes from Promerops cafer, assembly GCA_013398275.1. Lineage (NCBI taxonomy): Eukaryota > Metazoa > Chordata > Aves > Passeriformes > Nectariniidae > Promerops > Promerops cafer. Next base: position 225,720 of record VZSE01010762.1, on the reverse strand, counting down.
ATTTCTGCAGTACATTCCTATTACTTTGATTTTAACAACATTAAAAGGATGCCTACCTCTTTCAGTTGAACTATTGTACGTTCAATGTCACCTACACTGGGTGGAGAAAGAGCTGTTGCCAGCAAGGCTTTTGGCTCCCCCATATCAAGCTTCTTTAATTTTAAGACTGTAGCTCCCAATGGACAATGCTGAAGGGAAGACAAGATTCTTGTTACTCTCCCCTCATGGGAAGTGTGACAAAGTGTTTTACGTGAAAAAGAAGTTTACAACTTAGCAAAATCTGAAATTAATTGTGTACAACCAGAGTTTTTTTTCTTTTGAGTAGATTGCTTATTTCTAATCCACATCAATTTTACAGCTATAATGCATCTCCTTCTATAAGGAAACTACATGGACTGATCTTTGTCAATTAGTTATCAAGTTGAATTCTAGTCATTGCTATTAGTTATTAGTAACTATTCCAATCGTCTTCAGAGAAAGTAAAGCAAAACTCCTCTGCTATGACTACATGCATTAAAGAAAACCTAATCCAAAACCCAAAAGCCTTACCAGCATCTCAGGTTCTGACTTCTCTGGAATACAGTCTGCCCAGAAGTCCTTGCGTATGAGCCTGTAACAATAGCCTTTGGACACACGTCCAGCACGACCTTCACATAAAAGAACAAAGCACCAGTTTGTAAACTGCACGAGTTTTTTCCAAACCCATCCCTCTACAAACCCTCTGGGCAGCTGAGCAGCACATGACAGCTGATGCTGCAGGCTGAGCAGTGCTCTGCTCCCTTGCAGCAGACAGGCCCAGCGGACACATAAGGGTAGGACAAAACAACTGCTTTCACAGGAGCAGTAACAAAAGAATTACATAAGTATTTCACTCAAATACCTCTTTCGCACAACTGCCTTCAAATCAACAGCCATTTTTCTCAGTTGAACAGGCATTTCCTATTTGACTCTATAGCTAGAAAATAGTCTTCAATATAAACAACTTTTAAGATACAATGATAAACAGCAAAATGTCTTTATGATCCACTATTTACAGAAAACACAATTATTCAAAAGTCTGTCTTCACAAATCCAAACACCATTCACTTCAATCAACTAAAGGGTACTCCTCTCTGTGGGATATTCCACTAGAGAATCAGGCCACATTTTTAAGTCACATGAAAAACAAGCCCTACACAAAATGCTACACAAAATGCTACTTCTACTGATTGTACATTGGCTGTTTTTTTGTGACCTACGCTGACCCTGGAAATAAATCTGTATACTGGGGTTCATGGGTTCACAGTGAGGTCTTAAAAGGGGGTGGCTATTGTGGTGGCTCCTGTGAGAAGCTGCTGGAAACTTGCCCCATATCTGACAGTGCAAGAGTGTGAGGAAGAAGCAGCAGCAGAGAGAATGTGTGATGAACCGACCACAATCCCCGATTTCCATCCCCGTGTACCACTACGGAGGAGAAGGTAGAGAAACTGGGCATGAGTCCAGGCCTGGGAAGGAGTCAAGGGAAGCTGTTTAAGATTTGGCTTTATTTCTCATTACCTGAGACTAATTTGTTTGGTAATAAAATTAAACTAACTTCCCCAAGCTGAGTCTGTTTTGCCTATGATGGTAATTGCTAAGTGATCTCCCTGTCTTCATCTCAAACCCTGAGCCTTCTGTCACCATTTTTCTTCCTGTCCAGTTGAGGAGAGGGGAGTGACAGAGCAGCTTTGGTGGCTGGCAGCCAGCTGTAATTGTAAAGACCTCATAATACTTAAAAATTACAGTATTTTCAGATCTGAAGATGTCACTGCTATTGATTTATTTAGCACTATTTTTGACTGAAACTAAAAAGATTTTTGATATTTAAGAGGACTCTCTTACTACAACAGCCAATTGGGAATCTTATTTATCCTTGTGCTATGAACATTGGTGTAAACTAGAAACACTGCTGTGGATATTTCAACTCACTGATAGTGACATATACACATGAAAGTTTATTTTACTGCTGAAACTCACAAGCAGTTCATAAATACCTGAAGGCAATTACCTATCCTCCCTTTTTAAAAATGGCCCATGACAAAAAAAACCTGCTATTAAAAAACAAAGAATCCATGGTCTGTGACTTTTAATACTTTTCAATAAGATACAAAACACTCCTCTGCAAATATACTTCAGCAAAAAAAAAAAACATTCACGCAGAGTTGTTTAATCCCATTTTTATACCCTGAGATGGTAAAGACTTATCAAGTATTAATGGCCAAAATAATCTGTTCTTTTTACTATTATTACAAGAAAAAGCAACAAAGAATTGTTCATGAAGGTCAGCTTCTAAAATTCCTTTGCATTACCTATTGTCATCTTACCTTTTCTTTGATTACAGTTTGTCTTAGACGCCCAGCAAAGCTGTAAACTTTGGTAATTCGTTTCCTTATCGCAAAACAAAATTTTAATTAAGCAGAAATCTATCACTGCAAGTAAGAAAAAAAAAAATTCTTCATGGCAGTGGAAAGAAATACACAAGAATAATCTGTATTATCAGAAAAGTCTGAATAACTTGAATAGCAATAAAAGGAACATCAGATTCATAAACAATACCCAGGGTATTCTGAACACTAATCAAACTGCTAACAGATTTTACTATAAATATAATAAATCATTGTAGATGACAATCATTAAAAGGCAATAATTTCTGCATTTAGAAACTCCGTAAGAAAATTTGCCTAAACTGATGCAGTTATTTCAAAACATAGTCAGAATGTGAATAAAAATCTTAACTTGTGATATCAGGTCTGGCTCTGCTTGTTACTTCATTTAAAACTACCCCTTAGTGAAGATTTAAACCAACCTCCCACTCAGTAGCTCTATTTGTTCATATATTCAGATTTCTCTGTTGTTTTTGAGAGAAAGAATTTCTCTCAAAAATTTGTTGAGAGAAAGAATTCAGCACTCCAACAGCAGTGCTTTGAACAGTGACATATCCTGGAGACCAAACCTAGCACAAGTATGGAAAATACTACAAACACAGTGTATACAGAACTACAGATTTAGACAACTTACCATACTTAACATCAGGAACTGTTACAGAGCTCTCAGCTACATTGGTAGCTAGAATAACCTGAGTTTTGAAGCAAAAAATGAGCAATGAATCCATAAACAAAAAACTACTTGCGTTAACGTTTCTACATGAAAAATCCAAGTTGCTATGAAGAAATATAAATGTAATGGCAACACAACATTTCTGCTCTGCACAGTAAAAAAAGCAATGCCACGCAAGGACAATACAAAACCCCTTGTACTTTCTTGTTCTGAGCTCAAAACAGCCTAATAAAGTAGAATAGCATCAGGACAGCATAGAGCAAGAATGGAAATATTTCCTTGTGCCTTTGCCATAAGGAAACACGACACTCCTGGCAGCAACACTCTCTTAGTAACAGCAGGTGAAGAAAGCCACGGCAGCAGTGAAAATGCGGGGTACAAAGTGGGTCAGTCCCCCATACTGGAGGACGACTTCGCTATTCAGTGCCACCAGCAGCACTCCCCTGTCGTGCAGGTGCAAGAACCAACATGCACAAACTATTCTGAAGGATAAAAACAGCAGCAGGCAATAGTTTAAGGGTAACTTCCTTAAGGTTAATGCACTTCTCTTGAGGTCTACACACCAGTTAAAACAACAGCTTGGTAAGAAAGGCCATCAGTTTACACACTGAAAAACTAAAGTGCTTCATCCTCATAAAATGGTTTGAGTTAGAACAGCTAACCCTACCTAAACACATTATTATTTGCTATTACTACTCTAACAAAAAGTTTCACATGCTTGAAAAGAAGTCATTATTTTAAAAAATTTACTTTTCTGTAGCCAGGAACCGTAGCTGAAAATACTTTACTTTGCTCCTCCAATGTTGCACATGCATGAAGTGGGTACACTTGCCACCTAAAGAAAATATATTAGTGAAATATTTACTGATTCAAGAATATTAAAGTTGATTATGCTTCTGTGCTAAACCCTATTATGCACTTAAAACTCATACAGCTGAAAGACTCATATTCAGGTTTAACTGAACTGAAGCAAATGTGGTCTAACTTACCTTTGATATTTATCTGAGAGGCATGAGTGCATGTATCTTATTTCACCTAAACCTAGGGAAAAAGTAATTGTGAGTTTATTTTTCATTTTAGTCATCAGGAACAATTCAAAAACATCTATTTCAATTATTAACTGCCTGTCATTATTGCCTCTTTTTCACCATATAATAAAATGGTAAAAGAATTAAACAGCAAATGTGTGTAACAGTAAGTCTCTGAAAACCACTGAGTCAATTTTTGAGGAACCATTTGACATTAATTTTACACTTGATAAAGATATAAAGGCCATTTTACAGCATCCCATTATTAGCCCGTGTTTCAGTTTCTTACAACTGAAAATTCTCACCAAATGCTCTTTCAAAGAGCAGGGCCAAGAGAAAAAAAAATAGCTATTACTGTCTTAGCCATCTCACCTTTGGCCATTCCAGTGCCCATTTTCTGGGGCATGCATTTCACATCTGCCAGGGGAAATCTTATGACTAAGGGATTTTTTTTCTATCTTCCTGAATACCTCCACAGACATAAACCTTTCTGAGAAGCTTAGTTTACTTCTTATTGAGACTTCAATTCCAAAAGCTCCATTTTCAAAAATCTGTCCCACACTGGACTTACCTGGAGGTTGTTTTTACGATTAAAAACAACTAAAAGAAGTTTGATTCATATTTGGCAGAGCAGACTCTGCATCATCACTGTTAATAGTAATTATTAATCAGTCCAGTAATTACTGACTAAACACAGCAGGCAGTATCTGCTAACCCCTTTTAGAAATGACAAGAGCTGATTGACCAGGACACCTACAGAACACAAGGATCCCACCAGGAGACAAAGGTCTCAGAATGAAATGGCAACTAGTAACACAACCTGGTTGGCAAACCTACAAGGACAGTAAAGAGAGCAGGGCATGGAGAAGTGCAAAAGAAAATATGGAACAGACAAAAAATGAGATCAACATGAGTAGAACAGATAAAATTAGATCATTTGGAATGTATTCATGCAAGTATGTTAAGAAAATTACAGTTTAACGTGGCACTTTGTATCACCTGTTACCTACAGAGAGACAAGTTCTGGAACCACAGGAGAGTTGAGTACTGAAGAATACTTATCTATAAAGAATCAAACTCGGCAGCATTACCAAAAAAAATTAAGCAGTGAACAAGACAGGCAATTACAATGGAAAACATGGCATCCTACTTGAGACAGCTGCAGCTCCTTTTGGAATCAGATTCTGCCTCATCACTGAGTTCCACAAAGACAGTGGGCAAAATTCACTTAACAGCACCCTCAGCACAGCATTGCTCTTTCTGGCTGCCGCTGCATGCTCAGCTTGACACAGTGGGAGTGTTATTTTTAATGTCCAAAATGCTGTGTAATCGTTAGCACTCAAAAAAACTACGCATCTCAAATCAACATCCTAAATGTGGATGTTAAATGTGTAAAAGTAACCCAAAGCTCTGTCCCAGCTGCTGTCTAGCTGCCATCTTGTAAACTGAGGGCTCGCCTCCCCTCTTCTCCAGTTCTGTATACAAACATTTGTGAGGAAAATTTCAAGGAGTTTGTTAATCCTATGTTCAGGAGCAGTCTTGAGTATCCAGTTTAAAACCAGACAAGGTCAAACACTGAACAAATAAAACACAAACCTGAATGTACCAGCTCATTCAGAAAGCATTACCACACAGGTTTCCACAAATTTACCAAATGTATTAAAAAAAAAAAAAAAAACCAACAAAAAAACCCCAACCAACCAAAAAAAAACCAACAAAAAACCCCAACCCAACCAAACCAACCAACCAAAAAAAAATCCCCAGACAACTCGAAGTGAACGACAAAGATTTAGGATTTGAAAATGCTAAGCAGTAATTTCAGACTGAAATGAAGCCTCAGAGGGGCTGAGAAAGTCTGAAAACACACCAGACAAACACAATATCAGAGGCCAGAGGCAACAGACATGGTCTCCCTTATTAATCACAAACTGGAAAGGGTGTTACATTGACACAATGAAGTAATTCCTTCTACCCATTAATTTTATAGCGAAGGTAACTGCAAGAAAGGCAGCTCTAAAGCCTTTTAGCTAGTGGGGAACACTCTCCAAGGAAAGCTGCTCTGCAAGTACAATGTATCTTTGAGCTGGTGCAGTGCTTCCAGCCCTAGCCCTGGCATGCCTATTCCTAAGATCAACACAGCACAGAGACGACATCCATAAACATTTTATGGAGTTAGAAAGTCCTGGTAGGGACAGACTTCGCTGAGTCCAAGGAACAGCTGCCCTGGACTTCAAGGTGACTCTCCACCTGAACAAAACCAAATCCTTTCAAAGTTTTCAACTAACAAATGTTCGGCTCACGAAGTAAAAGAACATTTGAAACCACCAGGTAACAAATTTATGATGTTCAGGTAAAACTACTCTGCAGGCTTGTTACACTACCTCTAAAATCCAGCTAATGAGTTCAAATAAGAATGGCAGTCAAAACACAAGCCTACAATAATTTCTGTACAAGACAACTTAAGTTTTATTCTTTACAGAAGACTACATGTATAGCCAGTTTTCTGATCAATAATCGCTATGTCATCATGAGTACTTTTGAGCATGCCAACTACACCAACCAATGCACACAGAAAGAAAAACGTGAATTTGAGCTTTTACAGAAGACCACACTATATGCAGATGACAAAACATCTCTAAAAGAATCCTAGGAGCTTTACACAATAATTAATATTTGCACTAAAAAACTGAGCGACTGCAATTCTGTAGATTAACTACAGAATTGATTTTATTATTTTTAAAATACGTAACATCTTAATTTTTGACTCACAGCTTTTCCAATTATTGCCACAATTAAACAAGTTTCCAAGAAAAAAAATGCCCAAAGAGACCAATGAACCTCATTTAAGTATGTGTTAAATAAATCCCTGGAAGAAGTGCCACAAGAAAGCTCATTAGATGACAAATAACAGAAAAGAAAGTTATTAAGACATATACTCACCTGGTAAAAACACGAGCACACTGCCACGTTCCAATGTATCACTCAAGTTCTTTTTCTCCCTAAAAGGACAACACAGCTTCATTAGTTTTACAGTCTCAGTCTACCTCATTGCCCCAAGTGATTTTATTCTGGAAGAACAAGCAGAAGTGCACACTTTTTGTAGCATGCATTATTTAAACATCCCAAATAAATGAAATTTCAATCATTATTTGCAACTGAGCTTTCTGAAAAATGCGATATACAAACACAAGAACCAGAGCAATAGGTTTAGTTTTTTTCTTGAAAACTATGACAAAACAGAAACATTCTCATTCCACAATGAAAATAATCAGAATTAGGTTACTTAATACACACTCAGTGTTAGACAGAAGTTGTAGAAGCAATTTTATTACATTTTCAGATACTAAACATCAATTTACAAAACACAGAGCAGCAAAATCCAGTATTTACTGTCACACGACATTAAGGCATTAAACAGCTAGTGAAAACTAATGCCTAGCTTTTATCCTCTTTTTCCATGAAATAACATATGTTTTAGGTTACAATATAAAATAGTAGCTCTGGTTTCACTCTTGATATAAATACTCCTCAGCTCTGGTCTACAGCAAAGAATATATTTTCCATACGACACGGCTGCCCTGAATAGTCACTCACGCTTCAGGGCATGAAGTGCACTTTAGGAACACTGGGTACAAATCAAACAAATATGTAAAATAAAGGCAGAGATGCAAGTAAAAATTAAGTTTCCACTAATAACTATGGACTGCTGCTGTTGCTTAATTAGCTTCTCATTTCCCCAAGAGCCACTGATTCCAGATCTTGAACTGTATCTTACCTATTGCTCCTCTTTTCCAACTCATCAAATGACTGAATCAGAGACACTGCCACTTGATACATTTTCTGTTCTATCACTGGTTCCCCAAGGCTCTGAGGGTGAAGCTGTTTGGAGAAGAAGGTAATGAGGTTAACACAGTATAACTAGCTAGAAGACTGTCGTTCATGTATGTATTTCAATTTGTCAAGTGCTTGCAATTAAAACTGACCCAGTACAGAAGAAGTAACTTCATCTGATGCACTCATTACCTTCTAAATAGACATTTTTCTTCAAGCATCCTACAATTTTAACACTGAAGAAATACTTCTGATATTCACCTACTTAAGCACCAGGCCACCCTCCATTCATTTGCAGGACATGCTCCTTATCCTGAAGTGTCAAGCACATGGAACTGATCAGAACCCATGGCAACAGGATGACAAGGAGGAATTTGTGTAAGGAAGGTAGAGTGCTTCTCACAGCTGCTATTACACAGATCTCTCTACCTGCCTACACATAAACCATGTACCTCTTTCTCCTTTAAATTGTTTTTGCATTTAATGTGTCTTGTAGTTTTGGTCACACCTTGTCAAAGAACTACTGTTCTGTTGTACTCAATAGAACCACGGTGATTCTGTCTACACTGTTTTCCAGCATTCTCTACAAACTCAAGGCTTTAGTATTTTTAAGAACATAAACCATCAAGTCTTCACAGCAAAGACAGTAACTTAATCACTTTTCAGTTTTATGCCTAATGAACTAGACCGGCTATGAAAAAGGTCTATAGTATTACACATTTTTCTCTTGTAGGGAAAATGGCTTTTGATCATTGCTCACCTTTCATTCTCAGCGTTTCTCCTCACTCTAGTGAAAACTCATTTCTGAACCAAGTGTTTCAGAGAGCTAAAATCACAGACAACTACCTAAACTACTAAAATGAAATTAGTTATTTTTCTATCAGTTTCTCATTGTAAAGGAGCTCATAATCACAAAAGCATAGCTCCTAGCACCAATCTGGAAACACTGATTTAGATCAGAATTTGCTACTGCAACCTCAGTCCTCAGCTTGATTAGCCCATGAGAAACCTTAAAAATACTTGACTGTTTTCTTCAAAATGATTTTTGCCCCAATATATGTGAAAAATCTAAGCAAGTTATCTCTTTTGGGCTGCTCAAACGTGAGATTTTTTGGTTTATATCATCCCTGCTAAAACAACTGTCAAATTTGTCTTTTCAATTTTGCTTCTCATGGTACCTTTAGTATTCTTTAACATGACAAGGCTTCCACATCACTCCTAATAAAAGGTAACAATGTGACAAACAGCAAATCCAAACCCCAGTCAGACCTGACTGAAATAATACAACATAATCAGATCAGCTTTTGACAGCAGCTCACTACCTTTCATCAGGATTCTGGCTCTAGTTCCACAGACATGAAGGAGTTTTCACCTTTGCAAGACAAAAATGGGTTGCATTTTTGCACTTTGTTTCATTTCTTAAATTTGCATTTCGTATCTCTAACACTATCCAGAACAAAAGGCAAGCATTTACACAACTAGCTTTAAAATTGCCAGTAGATAGAGCCTTCATGCATTTTTCATGAAACCTGTGTTTCAGTGATTCCTTGGGGCTTCGAGGTTGCTGGTATGACAAAAATCACGATTCTCTTAAACATCCAGAATGTGTTTACCAAGCCCAACATGCCAAAAGAAAAATAAAGTACTTTTTGTAAGCCTATACTCAAAACTTAAGCAGTACACCTATAAATGACCCAGTATCTTGGCAAGGGTAAGCCAGTGCTACACCAAAAAATGTTTCTCCCTTATTTTTATTCTTTCCTACAAATGAAGTAATTCGAGTAGAAAGCTTTATCTTTGATTCAGCTAGCTGTCTGTCCAGCCACAGCAGAGGGTTTACTGCAAACATGCATACAGAAGAAAAAATAATGACTGGCGTTTTTGTTCATCTTCCAAATCACAACAGCATCAGTGAACTGACAAATTATTCAAGTCAAAACTACCCCTAAGAATTTTATTTTCAAGCACAGTTTTAAAACATTACCACATGCAGAAATGAGTGATGTATTAAAGCCAAGAGCTCGGCAGGATTCATAAAAGAATTCTACATCTATACAGTAACATCCAATTATTTCAAGATTTTTTTAGAAGGGATGAAGATTCACACCTCACAGCCAAGAGACAATTACAAAGGACTAAATTGATTTTGACTGAGATGCTTTAAGAAATGATTGGAGATTTATGTAGTTTTACAGCTATTAATTTTAAAATCAAAAGTAAACTTAGAAAAATTCTGTTTATCTAAAGAGCAATGACTGCATTTACTTTTAACTGCTGTGTTCCTTTATGTAAATTTTACAGGCTTTTATAGGTGAAAATAAAACATCAAGAATCATGAAGCCTGCACCTCAGGCAGTTATCTAACTGATTTAGATTTTAGCATGATGAAAGATGTGCCTCAGCCTCCATATGGCAGCATTAACTCATTAGATGTCTTAATACTCTCCATACATTCCACTTTCATTTTATTAGGATGTTACACAAACTATCTCAGACCTTCCATATTTTAATTTTTTAATTGTAACTAGTATTCAGACAAAATCTTCACACACAGCACCATAAGGTACAAGATCGAGACCAAGAATCAGTGCTTTAGAATTCAGTATCATCCTTTTTTAATACAGATACAAAAAAAAAGAAAATCAAGAGCACTTATGTGCTTCTATTGTTGCCCTAAGTCACAAGAAACATCTTAGACAAACATACTCTCCCCATTTTGCTGAAAACCAGATTGGCTACAGATAGGACAACACAAGATAAAGAATCAGATGAAAACTTTAAATAAAAAACACAGAAAATAAAAAAGTATAAAAAGGGCTAAGGACTGAAAGCAGTTCCTTTGTTCGTGATCTCTGAGGTGAAAGGTGTGCAAGTTGACATTCAGCTCCAAGGGCAGCTATGACAAATCCAATTTGACTGAAGGAAACTTCCTACTCAATTTCCTGGTTATCTTTTTGTTGTCATCATCAAAAATCTTTTACAAAGCCCCATGTATTACATAATCTTCTCCACATTATCTGTCTGAACTGCCACACTAAGTATAAATACTGATGGACCAACTGCTATAAGCACTGAGTTTGTTTTTTTGTTTGCATTAAACCTTCAATGGTTGACAGCCTTTTATTTTACCTTGCCTGTGCTGAGGCATAACCAATGCCTGAGCTGTGTACAGCGTAAGCAATTATTTTCTTCGGGGCTTCCTATTTTATTTCACTATTTTATTTTCTGCAGAACTGATGGATGAAAGCTAAATAATAACAGTGTGCTCCCTCCACTGTTACTTTTTAAGTGCATGCCCCATCTTCTCCACTGTAATAACATTATAATAGTTTTTTGAATTATCAACACTGACCAAAAATTACACCCACATCCCAGTTATTTTTAGACTGGCTATCATAATACAGGCCTGAGTGTATTTGTTGTACACTGCTTTAACCTGTTTATTTTGCCTTGAACCGTAGTACTGAAAGAGTTCACTCAAGTGAATTCCTACACAGCTGTTTTTCAAATGTGAAACAAACTCCTATTATAAAACCACAGAAAACAGATTAACTCATATTTACATTCATTCCTTCATTATCTGATGTTTACAGAGATACTTGCTACAATGTCAGGAGCTCTAAAAACAAAATATACAAAATACATTCTGTGCAGCTTTTAAGCTAGATTGATAAAGCAAACTTATCTTCAGCCAGCACCTACTCTTCTTAGACATCAGAGAAGCAGTTCTCCAGCACAGCCCACCAGGGATCTGAGAGGTATCAGTTATTCTAACATGTTTTCATTACTCAAAATTACACAATTGCCATGGTGGCCCACATGGTTACAGCAGAAATAGGTTCAAAACTACTGCGTAACATCTCTAGCACTATTAAAAAAGAAAAGAAAGGAAATAGGAAAGAAAAACAGGAAAGCCTCAGTTGATAGAGAAGCCAACTTGATAACATCAAAGTATTTTAATCAAAAATGCTTGTTTTCTCTTCTTTTCATAGCACTTTCTGCCTTTGATACATAACAACAACATGAACCAACCCAGGAAATACTACCTGATTTTGTCAGCTATATTCAAAGAGATCTGTAAATCTATTTATGCTACTTTCTGCACACACTTGTACATTGTTCACCTTGAATGCAACTATCAAACAAAATGCCGCATACTATTGAAATGTTTCTGTTTCATGAAGGAAACTAGTCTGTTCATAAGTAGACTCCTGTTTTATCATCATCTATTAATTCTTACCTAGAATTGCAATATAAAAGTGGCTATATGTTATTTTATTACACAGTTTTCAATTGACTAATCGAATTTCTTATTATGTCCAAAGAAATGAAATTATATTTACAATACCTGGAAATCAAAAACGTCCTTCAAATCATCAAGATAATATTCTTCAACTGCAAAAGGTCTGCCTTCCACCTTAAATACACAGACTGGATTCAAACCATTATGAACTGGAAGTGCAAAGTAATCAGCTAATTCTTTAGAGTTGATGGAAGCAGACATCAATATTATCTGTTAAAAAAAAGCAGAGCAAATGTAAAGTATTAATTTTAACACAAATTGTCCTGTTACATGGGATTCTCCACTTCCTCTTCATGTTTAATGATCTAATTCTGGTTACAACAGGTATGTAACCTAAGTACATTTGAGATAAAAGAAATAAATGCTTAAAATACCTAATCAGCATGTGGAGAGAGGCAAGCACCTGTAAGAAAACGGCTCAGGCTAGAATGCCTAGGGCAGACAACAGGGTGAAAATTCAACCAAAACCATACAGTACTCTTGATAAAGATCTCACCACCACCCAAACCAGAAATGCTGTAAAACACAAAAGCATCCCCCTTACAAAATGACAGGAAGGCAAACTAAAGAAGTGGGCAGTGTACCACTGGGCTCTGCTCCAAAGCACATGTAAAGGCATAAGGGACACATGGAGAGGGAAGGCTAAACCATGAAGTTTTCCAACATGATCCTGAAAGGAGAAATTTGAAAGGACATAATTCTGCAAATATATGAAATCTGTCCCACTACAGCATGGACTGCCTCATGGCTCAACAGACAGTGACCCACCTATGCCAGGGCAATAGGCTAAATGTAACTTCTGAAGGCTATCAAAACAAAATCCAATCTAAATCTGCAATGCAGGCAAGGAATATTAAACTACCCCTTCTTCTAGACAATCTTTGTAATCTGGACTCTAATCTGCGTGGAATCCTTCCAAAGTGGAAAGGAATGACAGATTCTTAACAGAGTGCCTGAAGGGTCACATAACTGAACCAAGAGCTTGATGTACTCCTAGAGCAAAAAATTCAACGAGCATGTATCACCAACACGGCAGATGAACACATCAGAACAGACAGTAATCAGAGAAGACAGTTCAAGATCAAGCAGTCCAAAACCACTTGTATAACACAGATATGTCCAAAGACCCCACTAGATGATACCAAGAAGTGTTATTAGTCACTGTGGAAACTGCACTGTTTGGTTTGACCCAAGAGAGCCACTCCTAGTCTCAGGTTTTCTTTCAACCATCCTATCCCAGCAAGATCAACCTCAGAATCATCCAGCTTCTGCTCTGTGATCTAAAAATAATAATCTGCAGCAGCCATCTGCCAGAAAATCCAGCATAATTTAAGTTGGTTAGTTCACCACATAGATCTTGTCCTCAGTACATCAGAATCACTCAACTAACCCCTGTGAGTTGATGCAATGTTGAATTACCTGCTGCTTCTGAGGTCTGCCACTTCCAAACTAGGAAACAAACAGCTCATAGGCATTTCATACCACCCTCAGTTAAAAATGTTTTGTTTCCTCTCTTAAATAGGGATCCTTGCACCCTTTTGTTTCATGAATCCAGGGAGGATGGGAGGAGAACCTGACATTTTCTAAATCTATTTGCCACATCAAAGCTCCCTTCCTTGACAGTTTTTCAGAAGGGGCTGAAAAGGGATGAAGTAGGAGACACTGGGCTTAGTATATAAATTCAAACTGAACAGCCCATTCCACTCTGCTCAAGGCCAGCAAGTGAGATCAAGAGCTCCCCCTTCTTCAACATAAAAAAATTCAAAGGGACATCCCTCCGCTCTCTCAAATACAGGTCTCTTTCAATTCTGTACAATGTTAAAAAACTCATCTGCAGAAACAACTGCAGAGAATGATAAAAAGAGGATAAAATTCTTCAGGGACAATTTCAAGAGACTGAAATGGAACTATAGAGGAAAATGAAAAATTTGTCAGGAACCTCTAACAGAAAAATGTTTTCTAACAGAAAAGATGACAGGGCCTGTAGGGATTCCTGCCATTAGATTTAACCCAATAATCAGAATAAAGGGCAAACTTCTCACAAACTCAGTTTGATCAAATTATTGCTCTTCTCAGTACGCAGAGCCAAGTGCTAAAAAAGGCTCAATAGTTTCACATAACTGTCTCTGAATTCAAAGACAAGAGTTTTCTCTAAAATCTAAATCAGCATGAAAAGGGGTAAAAAGTGAAAGATGTGAAGTGCATAGCCAGCCATGTCCTATGCCAACTGAAAGGGCACTTTCAGTGACAGCATGTTTGGAAGACCTTAAGACCAAGTTTGAATCAATGTGATGGACTGCACAGAAGAGCACATAATTCCTTCCAATGACAACAAAAACAGCCAACCTAGACTCTATTTTGAACAGAAAAATTCACATAAAGACATTAACTTGAAGCACTTAAGAGACATGCAGTCTCACAAAGTATCTGCAGTCCCAAATAGCTGCACAGAAAGATACTGAGTTAGCCTAACTCCATCACTTGTATTTAATTTCTAACATTTCAGGAGTTCATTGCTTTGAGACCCCAAAGACTAAACATGTCATGCTAAATGTCTGTGAAGTCTGCTTTAGTACAAAGCACAATTGCCTAACATGGAGACAAAAACCTCAGCCAAATTTTACTACCAGTTCTGCCCAGAAATTACAGTACAGCATTTCTGGTGTTTTGCTATTTCTTCAAATATGTCATCCCACTTAAACAAAGGCTCAGTATTTCCATTAATGCTACCATTTTAACCAAGGATAAGCACTGCCCTCAATACCCAATACGTAATTCTAGTCAAATATCCATCCTGCATTTTTTAGCCTTAAGCAGGCTTTAGAAACTAATGCATTTTAACATGAGGGGAAAAAAAAAGAAGTCTCTCAGAACACATTACAGCAGCCAGGAAAAGAATGCCCCTTAGCTTGCTTACTTATGAGGAGTGGCACACCAAAGAGTATTTTAGGAAAAAGTAATAACATAATAATTAGTGGTAAATTCTTTAAAATAGGGCCTTCATATATAAAAGACATGCAAAACTTTTCTTGCAAGAAAAAAAGAAGAATTCAGTTTGAACCCACCTTTACAGACTGTGAATTTGTACACAACAGTTTACGGGTCACCAAGAGCAAGAAATCAATTTCTTCTGTACGCTCATGCACCTGGAAGACATTGTCAAAAAGAAGAGGATGAATTAATGAAAATTAAATTGTGGATAATCTCATACTTTCCTACTCAATTTTATGCTTTATTTTTGTAACTTGGAATAACAATACATTTTCACAGAAGAAAGCACACACCTTTTGAGCCTAGGCATGTTAAGAACACTTTAAAATCCCAACAAGAGTCTTCAGATGACTACAGAACCCTTTGTGAAAATCATGTCACTCTAAAGTTAAGAAAATCTAGAATAATGACTAGGAAAAAAAATCAAAAAATCAAAAAATCAATCTTGAGCTCTAACCACTGGTTGTATTAGAGTTAACAGGAAGAGATGAAGTCTACGATATTAATGCTGGGTTAGTCAACTATACTGGTAGGATCATAAATAATCCAGGGACTGTTTTGGTTTGTCTGAAAATTAAGCAAATAAATGTGCCTCATTCCCAATTGCTTCCATCTATGATCCAAATACGCAACTGCTTTCTAAAACAATTTACACCCAATTCTTTATATATCCTAGCACCTGAGCATTCTGCCTGCTCCTTACAGTTCAGCAAATGCTTCTTCCCAATGTTATCCATGATAACCATATCCCTTTCTTGAATTACAGTTTAAATATTTTAAGTGCAGCAGCTTTTTCTGGAATTCAGCCTTCAAAAGTCAACATTCATGTCCTGGAAGCTAATTAGCATATTCTAATATAATGTAAAGATGAGAGTTATATTCAATGCTGTCCCATTACAAAAACAAATTTAGCTAAGATAGTTTTCAGGCTGACAGTAAGGTCTTGGTGTGAGAAGTCAAGATTTTTGGTCCTAGTTTGTTTAAGTATGCTCCTAAATGTCTGCAGTACTCTGAGAGGGATGAGACCTGCAATTAAAAATGTTGTGGAGAACATTCAGTTGTTAAAAACAGTGACTGTGGGCTCAAGATCACAATCTCTGTAGCAGGTATGGGGGAAAAGGTGGCATACTGGCAACAGGAGGGACCAGAACCCTGGCTGGGGAAGCAAAACACACACAGTCTTGACAGATGGATGCTGCTGAAAGAAGTGGTACAAGCCAGTAACATCAGTTCAAATTACAGCACCCAGGAAAATAAAGTCTGAAAAACCTCTGCATAAGCCCCATTCTCTTGTGTAAGGGGCCACAAAACTTCACTCATTCATTTTCATATGTAATGAATAAATCTTAAAACCAAATAACAGTTTCTGTGCATGTACCTTCTACGGTTCAGCTTTTGAATTTACATTTAACCTGAATTTCCTTATTAAAGAAAACATTAAGTTTTCCAACACTCTGCTAATACACTGGAGTGCTAAAATCTTTTCCATAAAGGCCACTGATACAATTCCTTAGGCTTTGGGGGTTTTTTTTCTTTTTCTGTTTGAATGAAGTATTAAATTTTCCTTATACAAAAATGTAACTACGTGCTCAATCTTTTCCAAGTTTCCAGTGTACCATTTTAAGTGCAGTCATGTTACTGTAATAGTCTAATGGTACACTAACTACTGTCTCCCTGATCCTCAAATATCCAAGAATTAAGTAGCTCTCAGGTACAATACCAGTAAAAGGGTAAAAATGAAAAATGGCGCTTATAAAAAATATAAGTTAAAACAAAACACAAAAAAACCCCCAAACCAACCAAACCCAACTAAACACCCTCCAGAAAAAAAACCCCTAACCCGTAAGTCCTCTTCTGTATCACTACATCCCAAGATACTGTACATGCTACATGTGATTTACATTCATGATTTTTTACAGCACAATTTCACATCTGACTATGATTAAAAGTAAAATATTGTTTTCCACACAAAAGAAGCATATATACATGTAAAAATATACAAATTACAAGTGTATTTTCCTTAGTTTCTTAGTGAAGAGACAGCAACAATAATGAATCCTCATGAGTGAGCTGTGCCCCACATCTTTGAAAGTTGACGTCTGCATTTCTCTTTTCTTGTGTTGTAAGAGACAAAAGTGAAGGCTTTATTAATATGAAAATTACTTCCAGCAACTTACTTCATCAATGAAAATGTGTGTGAACTGAGTGAGGCTCTTGGCAGAAACTATTTTCTGAAGAAGAACTCCAGTGGTCATATACAGCAGCCTCGTCTCCTTCGTCGAAACGTTCTCTAAACTTAACTAACAACAGTAAGAACAATACATACTAGCTGGAAACATATTTATTGCAGTTACAGAAGCATGCATGTGAAAGAACTCCAAATCAAACACAGCGTAAACCCATCAAAATTATTTACTCCAACTTGCACAAGTCTCCATAAACAAGTGTTCTTACCAGAACCAATTAACTGTTTTTCTTTGGAAGAAATTTTAAAAAAATTTAAAACTCTGAAGTTTTATGAAGTAACAAAATTCCTTGCTGGGGACTGAGAATTCTTCAAAGAGTTCTAAAGGTACATACATCCTTTCCACTGATATAAAGAGCAAGAAAAAGATTTTGCCACAATGCAGTTTGCTTCAAGGATGGGAAAAGGAAAGAGGTTTAAGTTATCACCAAGACCAGGCAACTTACTCCTGAGAGAAAGGTTCTACAACCCTATATGAAAGAGATTTTTGATTTCTAACATACTTGTGTAACTTTAGCTATCTCAGATGTAACCTACCCAGGCAGGCAGAGCTGTGACCATCTTTTCATGTGCAGCTTTACATCAGCCTAGAGCAGACACATCTGCACTCCACCATCTCCCTCTGTTTCTGCTCAGCTCACACAAGTGCTGGTGAAACAACCACAGCACATCCACATACACTGTCCTGAAGACAGTCTGGAAGCACAGTATCATCTTAAATCTTTGAAACTCACTAGCCTAATGAATCAATTTAGCAATTTTTTGACTAATTATTTCAAAGTATCAAAAATCACAACAAGGGCTTTATATAGAAACTACTTTGAAACAACATACATAACTGTCTTGGTTTAGGCTGGGATAGAGTAAATTTCTTCTTAGTAGCTGATACAGGGCTATGTTTTTGGGATTTAATATGAGAATAACGTTGATAACACTGGTGTTTTGGTTATTGCTGTCATGTTTATGATGTGGCACAGAAGAAAGCAGATATAGGATTACAGATGAAGCAGAAGCCTGACATGTAAGAGCCCATGCTATGAACAACTCTGTCACTCTCAGTTAAAAACCAAACCCCTCCAGACCTCAAAACTATCCAAAATTAGATTTAAGGGTAACAAAGAACACCTAACACACATAAATGGCACCACATGTAGCATATTAGGAAGTAATCTGAAGCTGCAGACCTATGAAGAAACAGAAACCTCTAAATGCATGCTAGCAAACAAACGTATTACCCCTAAGTGGGAGCAAGAAAGGAAGAAACAAGAAATAGAATGAAGCAGAGAGGAAGAAGAACCCAGCAAATACTGCTCCCAGCAAAGGACTCCTGAAGTAGACAATTCTCCATGAACACCCCCCACACTGTCAACAGCAGTGTGAACCCACTGTCCTGAGGAACCAGAGCAGCTCATCCAGAGACAGCTGTGGCCCAACCAATAATGAAACCACCATCACAGCAGCTTAGTGTGGGTACTGACAAGGAGCTGATCAAAGCACCAGGACCTGTGTCAAAAGAGGAATGTGGCATCAAGTTTATAAACGGAGGGACAGAACTGAACTTGAACCTGAGTTGAACAAAGCAAAAAGAAAAGACAAATTTAAGAGGAAAAACTAGTCCGAGTTTTTCACATGTTAAAAAAGAACAACAGATTGTTCACAAAAGAACCTGGTCATAAATGCATTCAAGTTTTGACAGAGCTGATGAGTACCTGTAGTAAAGGCAAACAGATAAAGTATATTACTTAAAGAGTTTAAAGGAAAAATGACAGAACATAGTTCTCCTGCAACAATTTCAGTAATTAATAATGTAGACATCTCTGACACAGAAAAGTATTTTCTGCTGCAGTCCCACCAGGATTTACAGTTGTTCAAATTTACAAGTTGATTTAATTACAAACATTTAGCAGGAGACAGATAAAAAATAGCAATTCCACTTTAAAAGCAGATTCTCTAGCATTTCTTCAGTATGCTAGATATGCCTATAAGTAAGAAAGAATATACAGTAGATTTTAATGCATTTTTAAATACAATTTGGATTTTCTCATACCTGGTATCCTACAAATCCACCGAGCGTCCACGATCGTTCCTTGCTAATCCACGTGGCAAGGCTGCTGGCACTGATTTTCCGAGGCTGGGTAACAGCAATGTTGCAGGGCATAGACCGGTTCATGCAATAATCCAAAATATATTGTGGAATCTGTGTGCTTTTTCCACTGCCAGTTGCTCCTTCTACAACCACAACTGAATTGTTTTGTATGAGAGACACTATCTGAAACAATTTTTCAAGAAAACTCCTCAGTATACCAAAGAACTGAAAACAGGTTTCAAACAGATTTACAATATCACCAGCTTCCAAGCCACAAAGCAAGTTTCTCTAAAACACTGTGCCATCTCTTCTATCATCTGGAGATAACTGGAATCCTAAAATCATTAGAAGATCACAGAAAAGAATATGGGCACACTCTCATGTACCTATTTTACATGAATACCTCTAAAGTGCAACAGCAATGTGTCTTCCTCCAAGAAATTTTATGCAATGTTTTTGTAAAAAACCTGAAAGTTTTGTACAGTGTTTAAAACAAGAACAGAAATTTCCTTTCAAAAAACAACACAAACAAACGAACAGAAAAACCACCCCAAAGCCACAACAAAACATTATTTTCAGCTTTGTTTCGTAAGAGAAAGTAACTGACATTACCTTTTCCCTGTGTTTGGCTGTAGGCATATCCAAATATTTAAACTTACTTATTGGTACAGAAGTTGAATCACTTGATTCAGACTGAGACAATGAAGTACCTAAGCATAAAAATAACCAAGAGTAACTTATTTCAACAGAGAAAGGAAAGAGCAGCAGGAGATTATGACAACAGTATTTGGAAACCTAACTTCTCTAAAATGTAAATCACATACTTTAAGTATTAATAAAACTAGTTTTTTTTAATATTAGTAGATTGAAGAGATTTTCTGTATTTATGCAACTGTTGTTTTACTGGGAGCAACTCCAAAAAACATGGCTTCTATATTTAAACCATCATCAGTAGAAAGGATGTATACAACTCTCTATGTTTGTCTCTTAATTTAAAAAAATGGATTTTTGCAGTTTGCATTACAACTGCCAATTCCACCTGTATACCCAAGAATTTTTTACAATACTGAAAAAAATACGCCTTATTCATGTACCCATGTTGTTTCCCTTAAAGTCTCTTGGATTCGCAGTACAAAATAACTTGTAATTTGATATGAATACCATTATATTTCTACCACTTGCCATTAAAATCTGCAAGCACCATGATGACCTTTCAATGTGACACTGCAGTCTCTTGGCAGAAGTTAGTCCTCATTAGCACTAATACAGATAATACAGGGCAAAAATCTTTCAGTGCCAGCATTAGTTTCTACTCAAAGGTCTGCAGTCAGTTTGACCATGAAAAAGAAAAGAACAGGTCTGGAGGTGCAGAAGGGGAAAATCTGGACAAGACTGTGGTATACAACAATTTTGCAAGTTACAATTAAACAATTAGCTAAAATACCCACAGCATAACGAAATAGAAAATGGAAATGCTTTCCATTTCAAATAGGTTTCACCAGGTATTTTGGTGAAATGGATACTTACATATGGATAATAAAACCCTATACTTCCTTTTATATCATTTTTTCTCTAAGAAATAGTGAGACAGAATTCTATTGTTCTCTTTACAAAGGCAATAATTACTTTAAAATGAAGGCTACAGTCTAAATACTTGACTGCTGTTACAGCTCCCTTTCTTTGGAAAAGTTGTAACAATCTCACACAGCAGTGAAGCAGAAGCAGGCAGAACAGCATCTTAGCTCTGTGCTATACCTCAGCGTGTTCCACAGCCCTGAATTGCCTCAAAGTGTCAAGGAATACAAACTAAGTTATTCTAACACTAAGAAAAAGCCCCAGAAGCTCAACAGCTCACTATGACAGTTTTGTAAGGCACTAAAAACCAGAGCTCTCCTGAAGCCACATTCGACATTTACCTGGACTCTGTAATGCAACAGTGAAAGGTGATCACTGCACAAGGATCTACTTAGCACCACCAAAAACAAGCAAAACCAGAACTTGATAGCAGCACCCCTTCAAAATATTAACTGTCCTTTTAAAAATACTTTTGGTCAAGTTTCTAAATATATTCCCCAGAAAAATTGATATATACAGCATTCTGCCACAGCAACACTGCACGAAGGCTGCCTGGCTTCCCTCTGGCACAAACATGTCACAACTGGGACATCCATAGCTCTGTGGGATTTGACCAATGCTGGAAGAAACCTCAAGCTGCTAGGGAACAGATCCCAGTATCAGCAGATTCCTGCTAAAGCAACATAACCTTCCCACCTCTATCAGGTTTTCAAAGAAACAACGGCAATTTTGAAAAGTTAAAATGTTAAAAGAAGAAAGCAATTTTTAATAGTGCTTTTCAATAAGGAGAGAGGCACAAAAAATTCAAAAGGGTAGGATTCATATAATAACCCTCTGTAATTCAATACAAACCCCAGTGTATTAGTAAGAAATCATTAACCTAAAATTCAATT
This sequence comes from Promerops cafer, assembly GCA_013398275.1. Lineage (NCBI taxonomy): Eukaryota > Metazoa > Chordata > Aves > Passeriformes > Nectariniidae > Promerops > Promerops cafer. The sequence goes on along the minus strand of VZSE01010762.1, from coordinate 203,693 downwards.
AAGGATTTTATTTAAAAAATACAAAGAAACAAACCAGAAGCAAAGAAACAGCCACCAGTATTCACGTACCTGCTGAAAAACAATTTAATTAATTTTGTATGTATCATTTTTTTCACTGATAAAACATAACTTTTTTTAACACTGCCTTTTATATAGCATTTCTAGGACAGCAACATGTTACTCTCTCCTAAGCACAGAAGTCTGGAAAAAAAATGATACCAGAAGTAAATGGTGATCCAATGTCAGCCACAATCACCACACAGAGTTTAAGAACTGACAGCCATCCAACCACTTAGCAGATGCTGCAAGTACTGAACACTGTATGGTTTGGGTTTTTCCTCTTCAAGACATGTCTTCTGTGCTTAAACTGAAAGAAACATTACTGAGTCTGCTTGGGGAACTAATACCACGACAGCTGTGAAACTTCTGTACGCAGCAACAGCTTTGGGCTTCAGCAAACTGGCAACTTGAGATGAACACTGACGTGACCCAAGCAGCAATGAAAATGCCCTACCCTAACAAACTGAGGACAAACCCCATCTGAAATCTATTATGATCCTTAGTAAAAAACAAAATGAAATTGAGATGGAGAACTTGAACAACCATCTTAAAAGACTTTAAAACTTTCACTTTTATTTTTTAAACATGAAATTTGTTCTGAACCATGAAGACCTGCTGCAGAAGAGAACATTTAAATGTAGACCCCGATGAAAGGTTATTCTACTGATTTAAATAACCATTCAACTATGGACTCTATACCATACAATGTAATTACCTTTAAATGTTTGAGTTTGCTTGGAGTTTTTTATTTTTCATATCTAATATGTAGTAATTCCCCCAGTGATAACTAGTCTTCAGAAAAGCTGGTCACTCCTGCCTATACAGACACATCTAAAAATTCAGCTACAGGTCTCAGAATTATCAGCAAGGAAGGCACGAACTTTTGCTTTTTCAAATGCTTATATTTTCTGAAAAACATTGTTAGGACCAGGACAACTGACCCAAACAGTGCACACCTTTGTAAGGCATTGGGCTCTAATCTGCACCCTGGATTCTGACACAGAATGCATGATGCTTCCAACATGAAAACAGTAAATTGAGGAAGCAGGACACTGCCCCCCATGCTGGTTTAGGACAAGCAAAATATTTCATTGTATAAAAACCGTTAATGCCAGTCCAGAATAAATAATATTAATTTCTCTATTCAGAGTCAGTGCAAAAAAGAAACAGAAAACTCAGTTATGGGAAAGATGAATTTGCCTGCTCACTTCCCTTTCAATTATTATGTCATCCTGTAGAGATGACAATGACTAAAACAGTGCAGTGCCCATGGAAAGAGCAATTTTTCAGTATCTCAGTTATTACAGCCCATACAGCAGATGTACTCCCTCTGGTACCTGTTTCCTGAATTGAATTTGAAGAGATCCTTTAATGTAAAATTAGATTTTTATATTCACCACTTCTGGGAGAAGAGTTTGTACAGCTGTACCTTGCTATCCTGCCACTAAGCAATTAAAATGAGACGCTTAAAACAAAATACACTTGAAAGTACTGGTTAGATTAATCAAATTAGATGCTTATTAAATCACTGATCATTCTTCTGCTGAGCTACAAACACACAGAGTGATTACAGTTTGCAAGAGGCTCATAGGAAAGTCACAGTCACAGTCTCCTACACTGGGCCAAAAAGACTTCCCAGAACATGGTGCTACCTCAGTCAAACACCAAGTACATGAAGGTGCTGCTGACTGATCCTTGATGAGCTTAATTCAGAGAATTCCTAAGAAAATACTTGTCTGGTAAGACTTCTCTACTGCAATCCTCTTCAACTTGCACCTATCTTATATACAAAAGGTTTTGGGGTGAGGATCTGTGCTGTTGCATCCCATGGCAACCTGGAGTGAGTACCGTGGGAGGAGACCACCACTTAGCCTCCTCCACCCCCTGGGTACAGTGGCTCTCTGCCTTTCCTGCCTTATTCTTGAAGGTTCTTTCTTGTTTGCACCCACATAGGTTCCCAGTTAATGTATTCTTAACCCTCTCACCCCTGTTGGGTGAGCACCTGTAATTCCCCTCCCCTATTCTCCTCCTTGCCCTGAAACTACTGGACCCCTGACCCTCAGCCATACCTCCCCCTCGACCTTAAAACTCTTGGACCCTCTGAGAACTGGGCTTTTTCTGGTCCCTGACCCACGGGGGTAGAAGGGGGTGTTACATATGCTATGATTAATTTTCCTGGCATGCATCTGTTCCGAATTCAAAATATGTAAGGTACCTAAAAATTCAGTTTCTTATATATCACAAACAATGTTTAAATTTCTTGTTCCGTGAAAACAATTACTTCAGGTGAGACCTGGAAGACCTCCAGAAGATACCCATTTAATGGCATCAAAATCATGAAGACAAAGAACAAACAAAAAAAAAATGCTGCCATCCACAAAGCTTCATGAAAATAATTCTATGTGTCCTTTAAAGGAAAAAAAAAAAACAGAGAGAGAAAAAAGGATTTTAGAAGCTTTCTGAAGTGCAAAGCTCTAGTCTGTACAGTTCAGAATTCCCAAATCTGGAACAAAAGTTTTCTACAAGATGAGTAAAGTGGTAAGTGTCCCATACACCCAGCTCTGGAACGCTTCCCTCCGCACAACACCCCACGACCCCACTGAATCAAAAGTGTGTGAAGGCTGGAAGAGCAGTATCAAATGTGAAACAACTGGGTGGGACAGGGAAGAACTGCTAATGATCTACTCGTTTTGGGTAACAGTTACGACAAAGAATTTTCTTCTGCTTTTATTTAATCACTTCAACTTCCTTTGCACAGCAGTATCATTTCTACCATGCTCTGCAGAAGCCAGAACTCTAAATGCAGTACTCTGATGATCTGTTTCCCCAACACAGAAGCAGATCAGGCATTTCTGTTTGTCCTCTCAGTATAAAAGCATATGCTCTTTCAAATAAATTGGAAAGCACAAGATTTAAACTCAATAGAATTTCATCAAATAACAAGGCACAAGCAGTACAAATACAAGCAGTTTCAGTAACTGCAAGATTTAAAACAGGCTATCAATTTGCACAGAAAATATTGCCTGTAGTTAGAACAGCAACTCCAAGAGAAAGAAGCTACAAAAGGGGTACCAATTCAGAAGCTTCAGAAAAAATCAGTTTCTTATTTCCATGTTGTGAAGGTTATTTCTTGACTACATTTGTATTCAACACAGCTCAACTCATAGGTCCTGTTCTTGATAAATCCTTGATCATTTATGACAGTTCCCATGTTCTTGAGAAAATATACTCTTTCAGATCAATATAGAAGACAGTTACAAATACATCTCAAAGCTCTTAAAATCTGAATGATGAGCACACTACATTAGAAAAAAGCAGTCTCAAATGTAGAACAACATACACATTTATAAACTATAAAATTAACAGTACAATTCTTATGCTCACTTACTGAGCTTTTTTATTCTACTATCCTAACACCTTATTCCTGAGTCTGTCTGTAAGTCAAAGTTAAGAGCAGTAAGAACCAGGACTTCCTGAAGCTTTTATGTTATTCTACATCTAGGTGGGATTTGGCAGCTCAGTCTCAGAATGCCGTAGGAATGTTCCAGTCCTGTCACTATCCAGTTTGCTTGGAGTCTGCCACTGGATCACACACTGCTGGGAGCAGGGCACTGATGAGAGCAGGCAGGCATCAACACTGCACAGAACAGCTCCTGAAGCAACTGAGACTCCAGACAATGAGACAGACAAAGAACAGAAGAGGGGGAAGGGGGGCCATGAACTGAGGAAAATATCTAATGGATTAATAATAAGAGATTATGTAATATGTCAATACTTAAGTAATTTTTTATGGTTGTTTGCTAACTAGATGCTGTTCCAGTAAGTTACAACTGGAAGGAGAAAGTAAATATTAGAAGGTAAAATTTCAAGGATAAATATCTTAGGGCAGACCAAGAGAAAACAGGTATTTATAAAATAAAGTACCGAGATGACTACACAAATATTTCCTAAAAAGCTTAAGTTATAATCCTGTTTCTTTTACAGAAGGAACACTGCTAGCATCAGTCCCATTCAAAGTCATGCAGGCCACTAGTGCTGCTCAAGTTGCTAGTCTATTTCATACAAGATTCTGATTCAGTAGGTAGAAGACATTGAATGAGCTATGGTATTTCCTTGCATTAATCAATACCACTGTATTATTAAAGAAACATCTACAGAACTTAATCTTACTCAACTTGTTGCTGTCTCTCCTTTGCTAGTACAGCACATGAAGAACTAGGGAAATGCCATTCCTGAAGGACAATGCTGGAAGATCCATCCAGTCTCTTTATTCCCCCATTTCTGCCTTTTAGTACTTCCTCTCCCACAAACTTTATGTAACATCAAGGGAACAAGAGACAGTTTTCTGTGGTTAGGACAGAAGGTGAGGTGCACTGCACACAGTGAACTGGCCAAGTGCCCCTCCTGCGTCTCAGCTGATGACAAATCCCACAAGTGGCTTGATCAGCCTGACTTCCAGAGGTCAGAGAATTTGCAGAGGCACTGAAGGACAGTAATTTCTAGAAAATTTCTCAACTTGTCACATTTTGGTATGCCAACAAAGGTATACAGAAAGTATTAAGAGAATGACACGCAGAACAGATAAAACATAAACATCCTTTTCTCAGGAAATCAGCTACATTAACAAATCTGGAAATCAAGAGGCACAGTAAGAGTTTGAAGCTGAGCTGCCCTGACAAGTGAGTCAGCCTCACAGTGCTTTTACCAGAGCTCCTAGGAAAGAAGTGCAATCGAATTTGTCTCTAAAGGCGGCTCAAAGCAAGAATCACACAGAGAAATATGAACAGAAAATGGGAAAATAGAACAAAGGCATGAACCTAATGAGTGGTATCTTGTCCTTGCAGATTTATTTTAATCACATATCTACATTAATCAATGCAACAAGCCAGATGTACGAACATTCATCTATGCAACAGCATTATGCATTGTGGTTTCCAGAAAATAAGGAGTTTATTTTTAATACTGTGCTTTATACATAACAAACTAATGCACACACATCAATAAACAAACAAGTACATTCAGTTTAGAGAGGGACATACCGTAAAGACAAGGGGGAGAAAAAGGACAGGTATATCTGAGTTTAAAATAGGAACTAAATAATTTGCTGGTTTTTTACCTGGTTTATAGACAAGCTGATAATTTCCAGCTACATTCACCTCTTGTTCCTCTGCTTGTCTGTATTTTTTAGCATATTCAGTTCTGATGTTCTCTGAGATGGGCAGTCTGAAGAGGAAAGAAATGATAAATCAATAAATGCTTCCTAATCCAAGTCTTTGGGCTCTCTGGAAATAACAGCATTATAGAGGAAGTTCTCCATGTCATGCAGGAACTACTTCAATGAACAAACTTCAGAAAAAAAATTAGTCTATGCATTTAGATACTAGTCTGAGGAAAATGCCACATTACATCTTTTTGTTTAGACCCAAGAAGATGGAACTCCCAAAATATCATCCTTTAAGGCTTCAATACCTAAGAATTTCCCTTCTAATCAAAGACTACCATTTCTTCTGTACGAAGATGAAATAGCTCTGTTCCTTCAATTCTTGATGCATACAATTAGGAAAATGCATGTAATTCTTGCATGATTCCCTGGAAACAGGGGAAGTAGGAAGAAACAATCATCTCACTGCTTTTAAGAAAAAAATTTTGACTGTAAGCCAAGAAATTATGGTGGTCAGGGAAAAATTAACACAATCACCTGATCACTGAATTTTATGGAAATCTATTACACACAATCATTATATATAATATAGTAATCATTATATATAATATATTATATATAATTAGTCTATAATTAATATATTACTATATTGATATTAATGTATAATTACCGTATTAATCATTATATAAACGTAATGAAATGAGATTCTTAGAAGTCTCTTCTACATAAACAGTGTGAAGAAATTCACATGAAATTCACTAGAGAATAAACCAGCATGTAAAAAATAATTGTATGGTTATTAAATCACAGGTGAACTGAAACACAGAGGAGTTTTGAAAACATCAAAAGTGATTTTTTAAAAAATAAAATACAAACTAGAGGTCAAGACTACAGTTTTGCACATTAACTTCAACTCCGGGCCCTGTGGAAACCTTACCTATGCAGCAATTCACTAAGGCACAGGATATCAGTTTATTTGTTTTATGAAAGGATAGTGCCGTGGAAGTGTTTATTTCTTGACCCAAAAAAAAGGCAACGCTAACTCCAGAAACAGTGACACTGAAAACTACATGAGATTTTTTACATGGCACTACATCACACAGCCCTCAACAGAGGGAAATTCCCAAGATTTTGATGCCACAGAGCACTCCCCTTCTCTGCCAAGGCAAACTCTGTGCCAGCTTGGCTCTGCTACAGACAATTCACTAAGCCCAGTTCAGAACAGAACACCAAGTATTTATCACCTACTGCTGCCAACAAACTAGGAGACAGCTTCTGATCCAATTTCAACAATATTTTAGGTGTAGAGCTACAGCAATCTCTTCCAGACCTCAAGTATTTCTTAATGCAAGGTTCAGCAAGACTGCACCCATCTGCACAATGGCTACATGAGCAACAGCTGCCTACATACAACTTCCATCACTCAAACCCTTCCAAAACACTCCTCAGAAAGTCTTCATCTGTGAAAATATGTAGAAAAACTCATACACAGGATGTCTGACTGCTTGCAACATAGGTTATTCCACTAAGTGTATAATCAACACAAAAAAAAACCCCAAAAATTCAATGATGGTAACAAAGTCAAGCGTTCAGTAGCTGAAAATACCATAATGAAGCTTGGCTGCAGAATCTCACTTGCGCAGCACTGTATGCAGTGCTATATACTATACAGATTTTTACTGATACAACCAATTATTTTTTCACTTCCATAAACCTGCAGCCTCACTGAGTACACTGGACACACATATGCTGAAAATAAAACCTGGTTATGCAGTAAATGTAACTTGTCCTTAGGATCTCCATGAGGAGAAAAGCCATCCAGTCAAGCAGTCAGTGCTGCCACACAGGAGCAGGTACTGCTGGACTGTCAGAGCCTGGAGCAACAGCAAGCAAATCACCAACAGAAAACTCCCACTGAGGGGCTAAGGCTGGGAAAGGCAAGACTGTGCTCCTTGCTTGTAGTTAAGACCTTGCAGATGCATCAGTATTTAAGCAGTAGCTGAAATCAGTTAAGGAAAAGATGAGGAACAGTAATAACTAAATAAATAAACAAACTTATTGATTATATCTCTTGGAATTTTAAGAGTCTTAAGCATTTCAAAACAGGCTCGCAGAAATGTATATGTATATATACGTACACACACACACAAACTCATATATACATATGTATTTGTGTGTGTGTGTGCTTTCAACCTTTGCCTGTACAGCTTGAGGAAAATGAGGACAGCATGACCTCAGTTATTTGCGAGAATAGATTAATTTTTTTTGGTTTGGACAACTGAATATTTTATTTCAAGAATTAGGTTTTCTGTCTTCAGAAAACAGCATGCAGTAAATGAACCTCAGGCTACACAATGAATAAACAAGATATTTAATAGCCAGTCATTAGGAATAAACATTGCACACTTGACATACCAAATCAGGCTCCAGTCTTGAGGAAAATCATATGCAACTGGAAAATTACATATGGGAATATTAAATGAACAAATAAACTTCGCTATATCATTTATTGATGTTTTAATGCTGTACTTTTCTGTATTAATAAAATTAAAAGCTTACAGAATAATGGGGGGTTTTAAGCAAAATGGAAAAAAATTACTATAAAGCCCTGTGGAGCTCTCCTAAATCACCAGAATGAAACAATCCTTCCAAGTAATCATTAATATAGCATCAGTGGGAGGTATCATCCTATATACCTGCATAAACAGGACGAAATCTCCCTTAGGTGGAAATCTAATGAATTTTCAACAAAATTTGCTGACAGCAGAAGAATAACAAGATTCAGAAATTCAAATCCATTCCAGCCTAGAAAAGACCAATGCAAATGAAGGGACTTTTCTGGATTCTACCTATGAATCACCTGTCTATCCCATACACCAGTTATTTCTTCACCATTTCTATTCATCTTGACAGTCAAAACCCACCTTCGGTACACCTGCCATGTTACAGCATATATTCCTCAGGTTTTCCTGATTACAGCCTTTTCAACTGCACATCCAAAACAGTCAAAACTCTACAAAATTAAGAAGCAGTAAAATGCATTTCTGTGACTAACACAATCACTGAAAATTGAAGTCACCAACTGAGGGAAATGTAGGAGATTTTAAATATTCTGGGTTTTCTTCCTTGTCCCTCATTTTAAAAAGTAGGTGAACTTGACCTTATTCATATCAAGGGCGTATTTCATCCTCAAAAGCAGCCAGATTTCTGCAGCTGAACCTGCAAATACATGACATTCTGTTCTCCCCAAGTGGAAAAAGGCAGACAAAATTATAAAGCACTGAGAACACAACCAATCACTGACTTCACTCAACAAGTAACTCTTGCTACACCGTCAGCTCTACCCACGTAGGTGTGTACATTTCAAGACCTACCTATTTTCAGAAACACTCTCAGAAGCAGCAGACAAGACTTCGAGCCTGACAGGCAGTGGCCAGCAGAACCCCTTCCAAAGGGGTACATGCCTCTTCTTGGAAAAGAATTAACACTGCCTTATGGGGTAACAGGATTCTTTCTTCATTCCATATTATGTGGTTTAACTACTGTAACATTTTTCTGAAATGTGATGGGTCTTGGTACATATGCCCAGTCAAACTAATTTTGAAGAACTGATTGAAGCAAGGTATTTTTAAACATAAAATTAAATACAGCTGCCACTTCAGGGGAATTACTAGAAGGGAAACACAGTTTAACACCAAAAATTGTTGACACATTCAATTGTAAATGCTTTCAAATACACTGAGGGTGCCTTTCTTTACACAAAATGAGCTAGAGAAAGGTCTTACTTTTCTTCAAGCTATAGAATGACCTCTAATAAGTCAACAAGGCATCATAACAGAGTATACTGAGTAAATATTTGTATTTGAGCACTTGAAATAATAACCAAAGCATTTTTGCACACACTTAGCTGCCAAAAATAGAATCAATTGCCCAATCTCACCGTAACTATGACAGGTAATTTGTCTGGCCCTTTACAATGACTGACATTAACTGCAATGAATATAGTTAACACTTCTAGAAGAAATGCTTAAAAAAAAGCTTTATTAAACTAACAGACACATGCACTTTTATTCCCTGAAAACAAAGTTTTTAAAAATTGCTTATGCAGCATACCTGACTGTATAAAGAAAATATCCAAGCATGTAATGAAATTCCAAGGATTAAGATGCTTGCTTATCCAACTTCAAAAAAAATCCTATTAACCACTTAATTTTGGGGTAGAAGCTTCTATTCAAGGCCATGTAGCTTCTAGAACATGTCCATCTTAGAGACAAAACTGAAACATCAAAGTCTCCTGGGATTGTGATTTTAAAAATTGTTGTAGATGTACTTTCTGCTTATTTATGTTATGCCTCATTTAACACAAAAAATCCTGTGCACATGGGACTAGAAGTTGAACATAAAACTAGCGTCACCCATTTCACAGATCACAAGAGAAGGACTGCCCCAAGTCATGGCTTCTGTCACGCACACAGACTATTCACCTATTTACAGATCTTTGGGAAGGGGGGAAATCACTTTAAAAAACACTCAGCCTCATAACATACAGCGCGATATTTTGAGGTACAATTTTAGTAAGATATATACAGTAGACTGTTTCAAAGCTTCTCTTCTGAAACTAAAGTAATGTGACACTTTACATAACTGAACATTTGCCATGACAGTAAATAACCTTCCGCTGGGTTTACTGAAGGACATACTAAAAATTACTTTCCTTTCAACTGGAAGCTAGCTTTCTATACAAAAGATTGGTCCTACCTGCAGAAATACACTAACTTCAGTGAAATTATGTACTGTCATTCAAAAGCCACATTTCAGGTGCAAAAACAGACTATTAATACAATTCAGAATAAATGTAACATATTAAAAACTAAAATACAGATTTCATGAAGTCACTACATATTATTTCAAGAATCTAAGAATCAGTTAGGTGCATGCTTTTTTTCCAGTAAGAGAGCTGTTCTAAAATGTAATTTGCTAGATTTAGCGATAAAGTCTTCATATTCAAGCATTTTAAAAGGCTTGCACTGCTCTTCCTCAGGTGTAATTCAGATTGCCTTTTTTAAAACTTTAACTAGCTGGGGATGGGGAGAAAGAGGGAGGCAGAGCACTAAAACAACTTTGTAAAATGCTGAAAAATGCTAATATTTGGATAGACTATGGAAACTCAACAACTCAGAAATATTTCACATATGTCAAACTAATAGCTCTGCACCTTATTCACAGTTAAAATCTAAGAAACGTAAGAAGCACAAAGGCCAGGATAAAACAGCCCAAATCCTCCAATTTACTGTCTTCTGCCCTGGGATTTTATGTCGGTGGGATGAACTGCTGGACTTCAAAGAACTGGACTCTTCCAGGAAATGAGCTGCTGATGAGCTTTCTCTTCCTGCATTTGGTTACCAACTTGGTAAAATCCAGATTAAACAAATCTCTGAGAAAAATAAAATGCAAGTAAGAGACTGTTCTGAATTTAGAAGAATGCTCATGAAGATTAGTATTAAAAGCAGGATTGCCTCAATTTCAAATTGATGCTTGTAACTCCCCTGCCTATTAGCAAAGTGTCATGAACACCAGAGACATTAATGCTACAGACAGACCAAGTGGAAGAAATCAGGTTCAAACGTGTCCTGTTGTCATTCATCCCAGCAGCAGGATGCAATGATAAATTAAACAAACTTCTGTCAGTTAACACTGCTAAAAGAAAATTATTCTGTTGATCACTGTCACAGCAAAAGACCAAACAAGGAGTCTTACCAAGAGGCCTCTCATGTAGGCTCATGGCAAATTTTGCTCTTAATTGTTAAAAAAACAAAAGCAGTAGTCAAATGCTGTCTGAAGTGATCACAAGAGGCAGATCATCTGTCTGCTGCCCAAGACAGCCAGAGTGAGTTGTTCTGTCAAATCAAAAGAAAAATACACTACAAAGTTGATTCAACCCATAGAGTGGCACTGCACTTATAAATGAAAGGAAACCATCCAACCTTCTACCTGTGGATAAATTATTTTATGAAATCTCTCTCTGCTCAGATGATGGGAGCATTGGCAACCTTTCTTTGTAACTGTTCTGGACCTGGCTGGGATAAGGTTATTTTCTTCATAGCAGCACTATGATGCTGTTTCAAAATTGTGATGAAATCAGTACCTCTGAAAATAAATGTTTTATTTACTCCTGAGCAGCATTTTCACAGCATCCAGGACTGTGAAGGCTCCAAAGCCTCCTGCTATTCCCCAGCCACAGACCCAGTTTAATGTTTAACACATGATGTAATTTTTGATGTAATCTTTGAACCCCAGTAGGCCCGCTGGCCTGTCAATTCTCTTCTATTGTACCACCCCTCATGTTTATGCCATTAATATCCAGAACTTTCTTCCCCCATCCCTTCCCATTGGTGAAGTTTTGCCGCAGCATTCTCCCCTTTTATTGGATGTCATGTTCCTACCCCCTTTCCCAGTTGCTGTAACCCCACTGTACTCTAGCCCTCAGATCCACCCCTGGACCCTCTGTACAAAAGCCCCCTCAGACTTTCCCGCCTTTGCTCCTGCATCCTTTGGCTCCTCCCCAACTCCCCTGAACCCTCCCTGCAATAAAGCCGGTTCCCCAGGGAGCAAAGTCCCGTCTCTTTGGTCTCATTCCTGTCACAGCGCTCTGTTGTGCCCGCTCCACCCTCGGGCAGGTGCGAGAGCGGTGCAACACAGGACCTTTCTGTGTGACACACTGCATCCTCCCCTGCTCCCCACAAACAGGCTGGGGGGTGCACAAGGGTTTGGGAGGGGGCATAACCAGGAAGGCAACACAGACCAGAGAGATGCCATTTAGTGTCATGCTCAGCAACAAAAAGGGAGAAGAGTGGGGTTTCAGTTCAGTTTGCCATCTGTTGCTCAGAATTTGCCTGGGTATTGGTCTGCCCATGACAGGTGATACGGGGCTGCCTCTGCATCACTTTTTTTGTTTTCCTTCTCTCTGGTTCCGCTTTTTAAAACAGCTTTTATTTTGAACCCAAGGTTTTTTTTCTTTTTCTCTTCCACTCCTCATTCCCTATTCCAGTGAGGGGTAATAGCGGGTAAGCAAGGGCCTGTGTGGTGCTTAGGTGACAACTGGGCTTAAGCCACAACAATCACCAGCCCTTCACACAAAATCTATGGCAGCAAATCACAGTACACAATTATTATCAACAGATACTGGAAAGAATTATGGAACACACAACACTACACCAATGTCTTGAAATGTTAGCTAGGTAGCAATGCTTATGATCTGCTATCAGCACTTTTGGTCAAGTAAGAATTAGGGCAATAATTTCTCAGTGTCACATTGAGTCTCATTCATAAAGAGAGCTGTACTTCTTACTCCTTTCAACTACAAGAGTCAATAGCATCTCAAATGGTAGAGATGCCATAAAATTTTCAAAAGAAAAGAGTAAGAAGCTTCTCTTCCAACCATTCTCACCATTTATCATGCCTGGATGCTCACATCAGTGTAATATTTGATTTTGAACAAGCTGCTGTTCAGCACCAACTTCTCAAACGGGCTTTGTTAAAAAAAAAAAAAAAAAAATTAAAATCAATACTTCTAAGTTAATCTTAATTTTCAAGTTCCTCCTCACATTTGTGATGTCAAACAGGAGGAGACAAAAGAGGAATTCCCCAAACAGATAAGATTTAGACTACCAGATATTTTCAGGTTAACAGAGCCATGAACCATACTTCTACTCCTTCACAGCAAGCCACCCACATGACAGAACAAAACCACTCCAAAAATGAGGGTTCTTCCAAGAATGCTGGGTTTGGTCACAGCTCTTCAGTACAAACCATACCCAAAACATACTGATCACCGTGGGTGCAAACAAGGACAAATTCTTTTAATGTGACAGGTACTAACCCCACATTGATAATCCTTTCACCTCAGACAAGTAAGAACTAATAACAGAGTCCCCAAATACACCTTGGAAAAAACAAGAAGTAAATAGAACTGTGTATAATTTATATTCAGGGTAAAAGAAAGTAGCAGAATAAACCCAGCACACTACTACAGGAGCTGTTCTGCCACACACACCAGAAACGCTCCTTGTTCTGCCAAGGTATGCATGGAGTTGACCACTAAGACATAATTAAGTTACTGAGAAAGACAAACTTCACAGTACCTTCAGGGAACAGACCCACTATCAGCCTAAGTCAAGCCAAAATTTTCACCCTGACACAGCACTTAAGATCCACAAGTACATTTAGAGACAGCTGGGTAGAATTTTGACTCTTTACAAAGTTTCCAGGATTAACCATGGGCTAGAAACTGCATGAACTACTGCTCTACTTTTGAAGTCCAGTTTCCAGTGCCAGCCCCACATGAGCAGTCATCTATCTCTTTACACATCTGAACTGCATAGAAAAGTAGAAGCAATACAAATTTTCAGCCTCAAAGCTCTCCTACCAATGGAAAGACAAACATGATCCTCAGGATCCTGCCTTGAATCTTCAATGATGCAACCAAAGATTAGGTTGAAAAATAAAAGTTGTAGGTTTCTCATTTAATTACTTTGCACACCTTCCAGTATGCATCTCTAATTTTCAAAGATTCTATAATGGTTTTACACCGTACAGCAGTTTAGTTGCAAATTGATACAGTGGAAAAAAGTGCTGACATGTTAACTGTGCCGTAAAGGAGGTGGCAAGGAGCATTTTAATTTTATCTGAAAATCTGTCAGGACAGTTCTGTCATCATAAACCTAGCTCCCTTCCTTTTTCATAGTACCACATACAATGCAATGTGAAAACCTTCCAGTTGAAGAGGATTAATACTGACATTTGAATTTTTCCAATGTATAAGTAGTATCAGCTTTAATAACAGCCATACACGTCATCCTTTATGTTGTATGACATCTAGAACAAATTTAGGGAACCTTTGTTCTCCCAACTGTTCAACACACTAGTGGAGGGAGAAAAGAAGAAATGGAAAATACTTAAGAGATGCAAAGACAGTCACTAGAACAAGGGCAAGAAGAAAGACAGTGTTTCTTACACCATGGCTACTGTTTAGGTTAATAGGAAGAGACCGGATAACTGGAACGGAAAATGGCTCCTTCAGCGACCTTTAGTGTGCACAGTGCCATCCCCGAGAATGAACCTTAAAAATGGATATGCTCAAAATACTCATCAAGGAAACAGGGAGCAAGCAGCTGACAGCCAGTTGAGAGAGAAGCAATGTCTATGGTAAGACTCGCAATTCTGGGCTTTTTAGATCAGTTTGACCTCAATTTGCATCTCCTTATCATTCTATTCCTTTAATTAGATTAACGTGTCTTTCCTGACACACTGTAGGTGTTACAGCCTGGCTTCTTTAAACACATTTGAAATGTTAATTAAAAATGCTAACAGCTATGCACAGTAACGAAAAGGTATAGAACCATGAGATTGATGAAATTCATCTGGAAGAAGCATTTAATGTAGCGACAAAATCCTGAGCAACTGTCAAATACCTCTTTTCTGTCAACACTCACTTAACAAAAGCTTTAGATGATCTTTACTAGAGAAAAACTATTCTTAGCTGTTTAAAAATGACAGCAGAACAGCCTGATCCCCCTCTAATGGGAGATAAGTCTTCCAGCATCTCAATGGCCTGAAAGTTTAGTTTGATGATAAAAGCAACATAGTTATTTTTAGCACTCTATGGGCATAAAAATACAGCTCTAAACTGTGACCTACAGCTATGCACAGCCAAGCATCACATCATACGACAGCCTTAACTTTAGCTACAAGCACGTCTGTAGTGGCTTCGGACTATCATTATTCATCTCACTACCAGCAATACATTTGGATGGATTTAGCAACAAGCATTTGAAATTGTTACCATCTCTTTTCAAATTGCTGCCATCGGCAAAACTCAATTCAAAGGTAGGAGATCTTAATGGACTAGGTAGAAAGTATTTGAGAGACCATGTTAGATTAAATGGATTACTGCTTCTCTCCAGTATAGAGGATGAAAAAGAACCTTAAAAGCAGAAAAACTTAAACTGTCATATTCAGTACAGAAAGTCATTTTTTCTGGGCACAGTTTGAGTAAATGAAAAAAAAAAGAAAATAGGAAAAAGAGAAAAAATCCCCTTGTTTTCTTCCAGCAGTACTAACAAACTGCAAACAGGATATGCTAGAATAAGAGACCTTCAACAAACTCAGCTGAAACAACACTGTTCACAGACAACTGCAAAGGTAATTCATGTTATTTTATTCCAATTTGCATGCTTGTGTGTGCATGATTTGTTACAAACTGCAATTTAGAAGTCTATTCTACCAGACTTGTGTTTCCAGATTATGTGAACAATAATTAAAATATTTAAAATAAAAATTGATACATAAGTTAAAAAATCAGATAAAGCAAGAGTTCAAGTATTTAACTACTAATTATTTAATTTCATTTTTAAATATATGCCTAAGTTCAAATTTTGGAGGTTTGGGGTTTTGTGTTTTGTTGGGAGGGAGTGCCCTTATTTAGTTGGTTTTTTTGTGGGGATCAGGGGTTTTTTGTTAGCTTGCGTGATGGGGTTTAGGCATTTCTTCCCTGTTTGTTTTTTTAAATCATGTATACTGTGGATAAAACATGGATAAAATATGAAATATTTCCAAGTTGACATATGTACTTTCAAATCCTGTAAATTTCACAGAGTATGTTACAACTCAGAAAAGAGACAGGAAATATTATAAGGTGCAAGGCTTGTCATATTTCATTATGGCCTGGTGATTTTGTACAGCAAACTATTCTAGGATCATTAATAAAGTTCCACTCAAACAATCAGTTCCTAAGAAGGAAGTCTACAGGTAAAAAGAACTAACCAGTTAGACAGACACAAGCAAAATACATTTTCTTCTCTCCCCAGCTTAAAAATGCCCCTTTTTGGCTGGATGAAATGGTCAAAAACTGACTCCTACAAATCCACAAGATGTCCTGGATCAGAAGTAGTTACAAAAACCCTGCTGAGGGAGCTGAAATGGCACCTGAAAGAGCGTGAACGATTAGTGCAAGAGATTGAAAATGAACAAAAAGTCCAGAAAACTGGCATGGATTACAACTGGCTCAAGAATTACCAAAACCCTCAAGCAACAATTCCAGCTACTGAGCAACGACAGCTTGAAGTTCTGTGCTCACAAATCCAGCCTTGCCAAACAGGAACTGTTCTCAGCAGGTAATTGTTTCTTGTTTCCCTGACTCTGAGCTCTCTATCACAAGTAAGATGTTTTTCTACCTAATGGAAGTTGCATTTGGCTCTGCTCTTGCAAAGTAGCAATGACCAGCAACTGGAGCACATTTTTACAGCTGTTTTAGAAATTACATCTTCACTTTAATATGCTGCACTTAAAGGAAGTTTTAAATCAGGATTTTCCTGATCTAATCCAAGAAAAGGAAATCTCGTATGACCTTTCGATACTTCCCATTTTTCCCGTTACTTATCCCTACTATTTATTAAATAGCGAGCCAGTAACTAAAAATCAAATAAAAGGACTAATGCAATGCGCTATTATGCAGAAATCCAGCCTTACTCTCTACAATACCAGAAAGCTCCTAAAAACTTGAAAACCAGTGTAAATTAAAAAAAATAATCCCTCCATGCGTTTTATGAAGAAAAATTCTCCTATGCCTGCATTTTAAGTACATTTTCTAGGGACTCAGAAACCACGTAATAAGTCCATTTGCCTTTTAAAGCCCAGAATATACCTAAGGGCAAAGTCAGTTTAAATCAGTTTACCCAGATGGGCTACAGGGGGAAAAAAAAAAAAAAAAAAAAAAAAAAANAAAAAAAAAAAAAAAAAAAAAAAGAAAAAAAAAGCCTACCCAATCACAACTGCTTTCAGTCCACAATAGCTGGAGCACATCCAGTGCATTGTTAGAACTCTTTTCCTCTTACAATCTTCTGGGGGAGGTGAGTGGAGAAGTGTGGCAGCAAGGAAAAAATTACCCTAGAACTCAAGTAATTTCCTTCTCCCCCACCCCCAAACGACCAGAGAGGAAAGAGAAAAGTTATCAGTGCCGATGATTAGATTTCAATTTTTGTTTTTTTCTAGATTTCGGGAAGTTTTGGCAGAAAATGATGTTTTACCATGGGAAATAGTCTACATATTCAAGCAAGTTTTAAAAGATTTTCTTACCACCATTGAGAGAGAAAACCAAGCAGAGCAGCTGGTAGATGCATGGAACACAAATTGCCCCGAACATTTTAGTCCGCGCGGTGACAGCTCCAACAAGTCGGACAAAGATGAAATCCCCACAGTTTCAAGTTATGTCGACAAGAACACACAAAGCATGTTTCCCACCTTCTCTCACAGAATCTGGAATCTACCCTATTACTACCCATCAAGTTAAGTTGGTTTGTGTTACTTTCAAAAAGTTATGTAGCCATCCACATTCCTTTCTTGTTTGTAATTGCCATCCAGACTCATAGGAGTCATATGCCATAGGAGTAAGAAATGTGACATGCTCTCCTTTTCATTCCAAGTTTAGAAATTTAAATCCTTTGTAATAGCTAGTATGCAGTAACTTAAGTACCAACTCACCTTTTACCTTTATAGTTTCTTAGAGCTGTTGTGTTTGAAGCCATCTTTTAATAAAAAATATAGATGTTTCTGAAAAAAACTTTGAAGCTCTTCAATTTTTAGCCATATAGAGCTAGAACTATTTAAATAACAAAAAAACATTGCTTTGCATATTTTGAAACAGCATCAATCCGCAGAGTGTTAGACAAAAACTTGTGTTTGTTACATAGCTTTTAGGCTCTATGGGAACTTTATACTGTGTAAAAGAAACGCTTTAATATAACATCAGTTAAATAAACTGGTAAATACTTTATTGAGCTGAATAATTATTTCTTAACTTCAAGAATAAGTTGCACGAAAACACTGACAGAACTTAGCTGCATGTACTATTTCTATATATTTTTCTAAACTATATGCTGCACATGCTGAAGCATGTGAAGGTAGACAGCTAAACAAAGCCACTAGATATTTAATAGCATTTAACATCTAGCTCTCCATTCCTTCAAAAAGTTATCGAATTATTTAATTTTAATAGCCGTTTTTAATTTGACTTACTGAAAGCTGTTCTGAAACCCAAATTCTGCATTAAACCTTTAATATTTTGATCAAATCAGATGGTACTTCTCTAAAATAGCCAAGGAATCAACAAATCATTTCCAACACACAAGGTGTTCATTCTAAATTTACACATAACAAAATCCAGTGTTTATCAGCTACCATGATCTGTCACTGTGGGTTCACGAAGTTTTACAAGATTAATCACATACATAGCAGTCACGGTCACAGCAGGCAATTAGAGCAGAAAATCCATGGAAACATATGCCAGAACTCAGTTGGCTACATTTCCAATAGTGCTCCTATCACTGTAGTAAGTTTTTACATGTTTTATATAACATCATCTTCTCCGTATTTGCTTTTGATCTGTCTGCCGGATCAGAAAAAATGGGCAAGACTCACATGGCCCAATTCACAGAACACACTATTTCATAAACAAACTGCTTCCTCTGGTATTTTCTTCAAATATACTGAAGAGGACAATCAGATTTCATCAAGTTGGTAACACAACTTCAAGGCATCTTATGCTCCACAGCTATATCCCCCATTCCAGAAAAAATTTACTAATAACGCAACATAAATTGGATGAACAAATGGCACAATAATTTACTAAACACTTTTAAATCTTTTTAAAAATAGTTTAGGAAAGTCTTTGAAAAGCTTATGATATAGAGAACATTTCATGTAGAAAAATAAAACAGAATATACACAGAAGATAAAACAATGAGAACTCCTACATCCATGTAAAGGACAAAGCACCGGAGGACTGGAGCAAAAAATTTCCAACAGGTTTAAAATAATAAAAGCTGCAGCTCAATACCAAAAGTAACTAGCCCCTCCACCTCCCATAAAC
Source organism: Promerops cafer (assembly GCA_013398275.1). NCBI lineage: Eukaryota > Metazoa > Chordata > Aves > Passeriformes > Nectariniidae > Promerops > Promerops cafer. The sequence continues at coordinate 184,548 of VZSE01010762.1, read as the reverse complement.
TAAATACACAAAGCTTCACAAAAACGTGCAAACTTCTTATATTTGCACTCAGAGCTGCTATAAACTCTTTGCCCTCTTCTTGTCAGTTGTCAGTTTGTGGATTAATAACAAAAATGCTGTTCTGAACTGACTCTGCCCTACTGATGCAGCACAAGGAGTTGGAGATTCTTCTCCTGCAGTTCTAATGTAATCTCTGCATGAGGGCAGCAATGGATTGAAAAAAAGATTTTGCCAGAGTGATAAAACTCTCACAAGTATTAAATGTCAAGTACCCTTCCTACAGGAAGGAGGGTAACAGGTACTGGGTATTTAAAAGGCATTGGCAGGATTAGTATTACTATGAGAATTAACATCCATAATGCTGGTTTCAGATAGCTTTGAAGTGGTCAAATGTGCAAGATTCCTGCAATAGCAATTCATGTAAGTTTATTTCTTAAAATGGTATCCTCACAGCTTTCTATCTGAAAAAATAGATTAAAAAAAATCTCTAAAAATGCAGCTTCCAAATTTTCATTTATACAAAATGGAAGGCCAGTGACATGGAAAATCCACTTAACAATCACAAAAAATGGATAGGGAAAACAAACAAACAAACAAAAACAACAAGATAACCCCAGATATAACTTACCCACGCTTTGCAAACTTCACTTCAATTTCATTTTAACATGAACAAATGCATTTTTCCAAGTTCAGAAACAGGGACCATCAACTACGCCATATTCTAAAAGGCAGTCGCTGCACAATAGTTTAAAAATATAGGTAGGCATCATAGCCAATTCAATGTTAAATCCCTATACAGTGCCAGGGAAATGCACAAAAAGGTTCACCTACTTTTATATGCACGTTTTAATCAGACTACTGCATCCAGTTCTAGTGTCTGCATTTGGGGGGAAAGGAGAAAGCAAAGGTACAGGGAAAAAAAATATCCAAAGGCTGAGAAAATGCCATCCTCTAAGGCCTCACTTTGGCCATTTTTTCAAATACTGAAATGTGGGGTAACTTTGTAGAGTACAAGCACTTCCTCCTGACCAAATTGTTATATACTCTCTCTAGCTAAAAAGCAGAGAAAAGCATAGAAAAAGCAATGGTGTAAGAGCAAGAAGCCAAACTAAAAATGTTAAACATATTTTAAAGAAATTTGTTAGGTTTTCTGCAATATGCTGCCAAGAAAATCTGTTCTTCAGCTCACCAGCTGACACAAGCCATTTGCTAGAATTATGCTTACCCTTAGAATTCAGCTACCTCAGACAGGAGTAAGATTGCTGGAAGGCCAGTCACCACTACCCTGTGGGAGATCACTGTCCAAGAACCCTGCAACTGCTTCTTTTAAGTATTCTTTATTTATGCCCTACAGAATTTGTACGAGGTGTTCTAAAACTACACTGTCCCTTACACTGAGCCAGCAGGTACTTCTGCAATAGGCAGGCAGCCAACACAAACCAGTCTGGTGTCAGAAAGGTGAGTGGCAGTAATTCCAAAGGAGAGCAACGTCTCCCACCTGCACAAGCAAAGCAAACAGCATGCAGTGCTTCCAGCCAGAAAGTCAGCTTCAAAAAGGTGCTAACTTGGTACACCTATGAAAAGCAGGAAATAAAAGAGATAATAGGCACCTTTTACATACCCCTTTAACTGTCTTAATGTGAACACAATAGTGCTGATAACAAGGAAGGATTTAACGGTCTAAATTTCTTCTCTTTCAGTTAAACATAATAAAAGGAATTAAAAAGTTAAACAATTAGCTGTTTCAGGACAGACATTCCAGCCACATTTTATGCAGTTTCTACTTCTACTACCTTTCCCCAACAACCTCAATTACTAATACTGCTATTCTAGAGGTAGCTCAGGAAGCAAAAGAATCTTAAAAGCCTTGGAAAATGAGGTATCATCGGTAAAGGAACCAAACACATTCCACATCTCTTTTTAAGGGAGACTCGAGGCTTTTAGAACCATTAAACAATCTCAGTAACGTTTTTGTAAAGTATTACTTACTATACACACTCGTGTGCAATAACACGTGTTATTACCGATCTGGTATTAAACCCACACATTCTTATACATATAAGAATATATATATTTATATATTTCATATAAATTTAGACAAAAGTGGTAGGCAGACAAGTGTCCATCAGTAATTGTATATCCAACTTCAAATAAACATAAATAAGCATTTCAAAAATCTGAGTAACTTTGGTTTTGACTTTCCCAAGAAACAAAAAAACAATTTTGAAGGAAATAGACAATTATGCTACAAGCAGCCTCAACAAATGAGGAGACATTATTTTGTTTTCAGCTCCTCAAACTCTTTCTTAAGAAGTTAGTGAATGAAATACAAGCATTTCCTTTCCATCCAACCACTTGAATCTAAACCTCCTCTAGAGACTTCAAGTTTTGCAAAACCCTCTAAATGTAAGCACATTCCCAGAGCTGTGAGACAGAAGTATGTATGGAAACAAAACACACCTAAGCAAACCCAGCTTCTCATAGAGATTCCTTCCATTTTGTGGCACAACAGACATGCACTTATCATCTGTGCTCAAAGGTTTTATAGCTATTATTAAGAAATTCTGTCCACGCTTACATAAATGGTCATTTAGGATGCTTATTGCCTCTGTGCCTCTTGGATGTGGGGAAAAAAAAAATTAAAAACCAAACCTGTAAAAATAATTTTTTCCCTACTAACACAGCTGCCAAATTCACAATTAGGTTATCTGCTAGGACTTGTCAGTGGAAAGAGCTTTCTGTCCAACCAAAAATAAAGATTAGCCTCTGCCTAGTCACACGAGGCCTGATGAATCTTGCTCATTTCTCCTGTGTACAGGCAATACACAAAATACATCTTGGGGCTTAGTACTCAGCTGGGCTCAAGAGTCAAACACTTCATAAATACTACAGAAATGTTACTATCACCTAAATAAAGACCAAAAAGTCACAAACATCTTGTTCATACTAGGTTGAGGCATCACATTCACAGAAATAACTTTGACGAACTGTAATATTTTGTCTGGTTACTTCTGGAAAATTTTAATTACTTGCACAAAGCCCGCTAGCTCTTAGTCAGCAATTCAGACTTTGGTAATGGCAGCACCTTTGCACTGAAAGATAAAAAGGAATAGATAATTTGAGGTGCCAGTTTTGTCCTTCACTTGAAGCCAAGATAGAAACACTGATAGCCTGAACAGTCTCTGCTGAAATATCAGACTACCTGATAATGAGATGTTATGCAGAAAGTTCATTCTTTCTCAGATGCCAATGTACATCTTTTAAGATAAATACATCTTCCTGAAATTCAGCAATCTATATTGCTGTGCATCACACAGCAAAAAATAAAACCCGAAACACTCATTCTGGAGTGTGTGGCCAGCTCATCTTGAAAAATACTACATGGAAGTGCTTACAAAACACTTTTCTGCGGCAACCACAGATACACTACCACACCTGGTTTAAATACCAAGATTAGTATGCACTGCTACAGTCCAGGCAGCATCCAGGGGAATGTATTTTTTGGATTTCAATATCCAGACGCCAGTGAAAATCAAATGTACCAGGCTGCTATGCAAACACACATACACTTCTCGTTGCCTGTAAACTCTGTCATCTGAGAATAAGGCATAAAGAACAATATGTCAATACACCTCTGACTTGCTTTACTTTGTTAACTTAAATGCTTCCTTAGGTCACGACAGCAATGAATTCCTGAATCTATTCATCACTTGTCATTGATAAAATTTTAAGTTAACACACCTGAATCAGAATAAACTGACAGAATAAACTGACAGAATAAACTAGTACAATTGTCCATTTTTTCAACAGGAAAAACAGTACAGCTGCACACTAATGCACTTCAGAGAAAGCACGCCCTACACGCAATACATCTAGTGATGACGGAGACGAAAAACCCAAGCAGCAAATCAGAAAACAACATTAAGTATTAAACGCACAAAAACGCATCAGCCACAAACCCTACTGGAGGTGTTAGGCTGGAATCCAACAACTGCACACCCTGGGCCCACCAAATCAGGGGAGCCAGAGGGGGCTGCCCTGACTCTGGGGAATGCCCAGCACACTCAGGGCCACGGGCACACAGCAGAGAGGAGAGACAGAGACCACCAAGAGCAGCGGCCCAGCGCCCCGCACTCACCCCGCAGCCGTCACTGGTTCCTGTGCGGGGTGGCGGAGGGAGGCGGCAGGGCGGCCGACCCGCGCCTCCTCGCCCAGGAGCTCGACGGCGGTGACGGCCCCCCCGACGGTGAACCAGTCTCGGGTCTGCTCCTCGGTGAGTTTCCGCAGCATGGCGGCGGATGGCGGCGGATGGCGGCGGATGGCGGCCCCGGCACGCGGTCCCGCGCCGCCGCCCTTCCCAGCACGTGCCTTCCGCCCGGCCCTGCCCCCGGCAGGAGCGCTCCCGGCTGGGATCTGCCCTCCCTTCCCACACAATTCCCCTGGAGCTGCAGGCTGATTTCCTCTAGGCCGACTCCCAGAATTTATTAAGGCCCTCCTTAGAAAGGCAGGACATACAGACGCAGACCAGAAGTATACGGGAGGGTCGAACACTAAGGCTTGTCATCCCTACTGGGTAAATTTCAAAAGAATGATAGGAACTAAGATAAACGTGTCTGTTGAATTTCCTTTTATCCTGCAATCCTCTCTTCTGAAATAGCTGCAAACATCTGTGTGTAATTTGTTAAATCAGATAAATAATGAAAACCAATATGACCACATGGTAGACCCTTACTTTCTCTAGCAGGGCTTACCATCTCCACACTGAGTACCTGATGCAGTGCAGGCATTTGGCTGCTCTAGAACTGTTACTCTCAGATAGGTAAATACAAATCTAGGGTATATCTAGAGAAATAAGGATACCACAGCCTCTGGTTGCTTAATGTATCAGCCTCAAAATCCTAAGGTAAAGAAATGGATTTTCCTCACTAAAATTTCAAGAGGTTTTTAATGTTTTAAATGAAAGAGGAGACATACATGCAGTATTTCGACATAAGTTATGCTCCTATACTAAATGCAGAAAATGCCCATGTAAGATCCAAGAAGTCTTATTTGCCCTGTGTGACAAAGCTCATAGTTAGCGAATCTATACACCTGCAGATTATGTAAATCACTCACTGGGAAAGTAAATGCAGTCTGTGATCCCACTAAAGCATTTTAACACACACAATAAAGGTCAGAGCTCTGCTTTCCTTTCACAGCCATGGAAGGCCTGGGCGGTCATTCCCCACCTCCCCCCATCCCCTCACAGAACAATGTCTGAGCACAGCTCTGGAATTCCAGTCACCCTGTCCTTCCCACACCTGGAGGAAACACATAGGTGAAGTACATAGGTCCTTCAGACCTCATAAATATGGCCCAGCGGGTGTCTCCCACTCCTCCAGGACAAGCTGTTCCCTCAGGGACACTCTACATAGACTGTGACAGGCCCTTCCCGGCATTGTCCCGGCATGGGACGCCTGCTGCCCTTGTTCTTGGGAAGCAGGACTGAGGTGAAGATCTACGTTAGAAGAGCATTGCCAGCAGATGGAGGGAGGTGATCCTGCCCCTCTGCTCAGCCCAGGGGAGATGAATGTGGAGTTTTGTGTCCAGTTCTGTGCTCCGCAGTACGAGAGGGACATGGAGCTTCTGGAGCAGGTCTAGTGGAGGACAACAGAGAATGATTTGGGGACTGGAGCATCTCTCTTTTGAGAATAGGCTGAAAGAACTGGGCCTGTCCAGCATCGAGAAGAAATGACTGAGAGGGGACCTCATCTGTGTGTATAAATATCTAAAGGGAGGGTGGGAAGAGGATGGAGCCAGGCTCTTCTCGGTGGTGCCGAGCAGTAGGACAAGAGGCAACGAGCAGAAACTGATGCACAGGAAGTTCCACTTGAACCTGAGGAAGAACTTTACTGTGCAGTGACCATGCAGTGGAACAGGTTGCCCGGAGAAGGTGTGGAATCTCCCTCACTGGAGATATTAAAGAACTGTCTGAATGCAGTCCTGTGCCACGTGCTCTGGGATGGTCCTGCTTGAGCAGGGAGGTTGTTCCCGGTGCCTCACTGCGGTCCCTTCCCGCCTGACCCATTCCGTGATTCCGAAGGAAGCGGGGCGGGCACCGCCGCGGTGCGAGGGCGCTCTGGTCCTCCATGGCCATAGGGGGCGCTGCTGTTCCCGTCCGCCGCGCGTCCCTTCCCGGCGCACCCCGCGGCGGCACCGGTCCCGTCCCCGTTCCCGAGTGTGACCTTCGCCGCTCCCCTGGCACGGTGGGTCTGGCCCCGGCGAGCCCCGACTGGGTCCTGGCGGGCACCGCTTGGGGGTGTCTCGGGTGGGGGCAGCGCTGGTTCCGCCGGGGAAGGGAAGAAGGGAGAAAGGGAGCGCGGCCCGCGGCGCTGGAACTTTGCCGTTACCCGCCCACCCCCGTGAATCGGTGGGTCGGGCCTCGAGCGGGCCGCAGGTGACCCGGGCTGCTGCAGGTTGTGACGGGGACGTCAAGGAGACAGAAAATACAGCGTTGTTCCGGGTAGATTTCGGGGAAAAAAAATACTCAGAACGATGTCACGCCCGCGCAGGCCCTGGGGAAAGGTCTCTGCTGCGCTTTGGCACGGTGTTAAGTGGAAACAGCACTGCTTATTCCCCGTGTACTGTAGCGGTGGGAAAGTCTTTCCTTCCTGTTCTATTCAGTCTCCTTGTTTGTTAGTATGTCTTGGTATTCTGCCATAGCGGAGTAACGGTTTGTAGTCCACTGTTCATCTGAAACTACAGACACTGGAATTTTAGGTGAGCAGTGACCTTAATGAGGTGTCGTTAATAGTGTTGGTGAAAGCACAAAGGTGTTTCAGGAACTTTTGCCACAATAAGAAGTTATTGAAATGACTGTCCGTAAACAAATGTAAATAAGGGTTTGTCTGTAATTATATACGAATTGCCTCAAAGTTGCTTTCATTCTTTAAGAAACACCTAGATTTTTCCAATTGTTTTGTCACTGGCTGCCCTTGCACCCTCTCCTCTTAGAGGCTTGCCAAACGATGCTTTACATTTAATAATGGCAGATAAGTAAGCATTATCTCAGAGTTTAACTCTGCTTTTCTTTCCTGGGTTTCTGGTTAACCATATGCTGTCTATATGTGTGTATAGCTGACTTTATTGGGTTGTAATAAGCGTGAATAGTGACTATTATACATATATATATAGTAGTGAATGAACTGCTGTGCATAAGACAGTAGAACATGGGGTATCTCAGTGCAGTGTGGTCCAAATGTGAACTAACATTTATGGGAGTTAGGATAAGCTTTATTTTAAAACCTCCTACAGTTTTCTCTTTGTCTTACAAAGCTGCATGGAAAGGAAAAAACCACCAACACTGACAGACTTCTTCTCTTGGGGCATATTTTGAAAGTCAAATAGTCATGATAAAGCATGAATTCATTACTTTAACATCATTTATGTTGCTATTTTGAGTAGAAATTACCATGCTGGAAGAGAAAGCTGCGAGGGAGGAAAACTAAATTGGTAGTGCAAGGAAGGAGCCTCTCTGGCTTGTTTGGAATGAGACTTCCTCCTGAGGGGATCTGGAAACATTAGGAAAAAGCTGTCACTGATAGGCAGAGAGAAATCTAGCTATTGCTGCTGTGTAAGTGTTCTGTTGACTCATCTTTCAACCCTTTCATCAACTGTAATTTTAAAATTTTTTTTGTGTTTGCCCATAAATTGTAACCTTAACTCTGAATTTTCATTTCTTTGCTTTGGAATAAGTACTTTCACATGCTTGGGGATTTTTTTTTTTTAACCTGTAAACTGCTGCTGGTATGCATCAGGAGTGTGTGTGTATACATAAAGATAGATGAATATATGTGTGTGTCTGTATGTATGTTAAAAATCCAGCAGGTAAGAATACAGCTGCAAAAGTTAAAATGACAACACTTTTTATAAATTTCAGATGGTGCAGACCATGATTCCAAAGGCATTGAGACCCATGAAATTCTACTTCTCTACTGTGTATCAAGAAATATGGGTTGGTGTAGCATTAACAACTTATGCCTACTACAAGATTTCATATGGGGGTAAGTCACACATTATAGTCTTTTTCTATAGAAGAGAATACCCACAACAGGAATCAGTCATTGAAGATAGCCAGCAAATACGAAATTAACATTCTTCCTTAGGGCCAGGTTTTTGGTATAAAAATTTAGATTTTTTAAATGCTGATTGTAGGGGGTTTCACTAACAAAAATACTCAAATGTCGGTGTAACTGTGCTTACATTATGAAAATTAGGTAATGTATGTATTGGTTTTTAAAATGCAGATCTAACTTACTTGCTCAAGATTTTGAAGAGAGTTTTAAAAGGTTTTCTCACATGAACTTGTATTTTGGGCTGATGGCACCTCAAAATGAGAGCTACATCACTGAACATGAGAATGTGTGTTACTTGGTGACACTGGATGACTTTCAGAGAAAGAAACAGAATATCTAATGTAAAAATAATAAACTTGAATGGGCCAGGTCCCTTAAAGCAGAAGGGTACAAGAGATTATGGTGTCTTAAAGATCCTGTTTGTCAAGTTAGGCTATGCTCAATAAATCCCAAGTCAAACCCTTTTCCTGGCTGTTGTGAACAATGAAGTGTTGTAAGTTAGATAAAGGAACCCCTTGCTGTGGGAATACCATTCCAAAACTGATACACTGCACTTAAAAGTTTAAGTAAATATAAGTACTTGATCTTAATGGGTACTTAATGACTATTAAATAAATATGAGTAGTTGAGGTAGACAGGAAGAAAAAAGAAGTTTTAGCTTTTGCTTTAAACTCTTACTTCAAGGAGAGTTCAAAATGGACAGACTGTTTCAAACTTGCCTTCATGTCATGCTGCAGTAATTCATGACTTAGATGACATGGTGTAGACTTTCGAGGGCCAAAAAACCTGGATAAATGGCAGCTGTATGCTAGGCTTTATTTGAAAGGGAAAATAGTTTTTAATAGCTGTAGCCCTTTCTGCACTTTGGGGAATAATTTTGCAAATAATACATGGAATTATAGAAGAGTATGTTGTAGGATAAATCAGATTGGAAGGGACCTCTTGAGCTCACCTGGTCCAAACCAGTGCTTGAAGCAGTTAGATCACAGTTAGATTAGGTGGCTTATGACCTTATGCATAATTTAAGTGAGTATTTCCAAGGATGGAGATTGTACAATCTTTTAGAATGGTCTTCGTGATGAAGATTTTTTTTTTTTTTTAATCACTGTGACCCAGTGTTTTAGGAGGACTATTACAATGGGAATGTAAAATACAAAGGAAAATTTTAAAGCAAACATTTCACTTCAGTTTACATCCATATCTTATGTGTGTCTATATCCACACATATCTATATCTATTATGTAAAATAATAACATTCCATAAAAGTTTCTTTTGAATTATAGTAGAAATCTTGATGACTATAATTTCTAAATGCATGATTAATTAAAAACAAACAACTTTTAAAAATCCATATAAAGTTTACAAAAATGTACCATGGAAAGATACATGTTGCACACTTCCAATTTTTGTTTAAGCTAATAATAAGCTAATTAAAATTTACCTGTAAAAAGTAAATAGGAAATATATTTTTAACTGTCATTGTTCAGCTTATTTTTTTTCCTCTTTTTTTTCCCAGGCAAAAAAGCATCAGGAAATAGTAAGTATTAGATATCTAATACCTTGATGTAATTTTAAAATAAGTGCAGTAAAAATTAGTTCAGAATATTTTACATTAGATAAATTTGGGGCTTAATTTACAGATTCAGCAAATGTTTAAGGACTACTTCAAAACAAGTAATTTTGGTTGTATTGATAATTTTATAACCTAGAAACAAATGTGGATCTGCACATAAATAATCTTTTGTGTAAGTTTTAGGAGTAAAATGGAAATTCTATACATTGACTGTGTGGGTGAGGAATTTTTTCAAATAATAGTAACAACCATTTAATGGAATTACTTAAATCAGCATGATTTCAAGAGTACCTGCTATTTTAGCTATCAAGAAACTAGAAATTATAAACTTGTGTTTTGAATTTGTATTTTTATGGCTTTAAAAAATAGTGTTTAGATATTTATGGACAGTTTTTTCTGACATCACACTGGAATTTATTTTTTTATGACCTGCTGTATCTCAGTTCACTTTCTGCACCATGAGAACCCATTTGCTTCCAGTTGAATTTGTACATGCAAACATTATTTACATTTTGAAATGTGCAATTAGAGAAAGTACTGGTAGTAGACTTAGAATAATAGTGTAAATAAACTTCTGTTCTGGAAGAACCATAGCAAAACCAAGGAAGAATAGGTGTTTGAGTATAATAGGGATTCAAAACTTGCAAAAGAGAATTTTTAATATTTGCTAAATTTACTTATGTACACATTCTGAGGGTAGTGTTTCATTTGAATAGCCAATTCTTGTGCTCAGATGTAAGTACAGTTGTCAGTTCTAGGACCTGCACTACGTTCTGAATTGATTTGCTTTACTGTTTGAACAGCCTAAATCATGTCTTTGTTTCAGAGTCCTCTGGTTCTGGCCATCATTAAAGATCTCTTCTCTCCTTGGAATATGAATTTGGTGATTCATCATCTCTACTGCAAATGAAGGGAGTTACAACCATAGGGAAATGAATGCTAGAACTGTACCTGATCCATCTGCTGTAATTGGAAAAAGAATAAATCCATTGAGCAAAAAGTAATTAAAGAGCTTGGACAATATATGCTGGAGTGCAGTGCTAACCTAATTTTTAGAATAAGCTTCTACAGTTCTAAGTACCATGTTAAACTTTTTCAACACTACTTTAAAAGGGACCAGATCTTTATAACTAAACTTCTTAATAGAATTAGATTCCTTTTTCCCCTCCTAATAATAGCTTTTTTGGCTATTTACTTTAAAAATGTCATTTAATAGGATGCCAAGTATGATGACTTAATCCCCAGCTTTTTGTCAAGTTGTGGTGCAGTAATCAAGGGTACCAAAAGTTATATTTTAAACCTTACATTTTTTAAAGAGTTCTTAGTTCTGCACGGTTTAAAAGCAGAAGTTACATTGTTATGAAAACACCATGCCAAACATTTACAGATATTTTTTTAAAGTGCGTGATTCGCAACTATTTTTTTGTCCTTCATAGTCAGTAGAGCTAAGGAATTATTCTGAAAGGCTTTTCCTTTAGTCATAAGCTTTGCAAAGGAATAAGTAATAATATGCTCATATTGTATAAGAAAATTGATATTATATGGACTTTCATTTGCCATTGGAGCTTACCTCAGAAAACATCAGAATTCAAAGGGAATAATGAAATCACGCACTGGCAGCAGTTGGTATGAACACAGACATTTAACTGGCTTCAAAGAGTTCTTTTTCCTGAAAGTGTAGAATTAATACTTGTGTAATTAGGATGGGTCATTAGTGGTTCTTGCAGATAGGTGTTAGAACTCCATAGTAAGTGTATTTTGGAGACTGTAGGAACATATGTAGTCTTATGAAAATCAGTGTTCAGAACTATGTATACTGAATTCTGTACCAAGGACACATAGTGTGTAAAACCAAAACTAGACTTCATGTCATGTTTTGTTTAAATTTAGCCTAATCTGCCTTTGAGAAGATTAAGAGGCTTAAGTAATTTTAATGACTTAATGCTTACGTACATCTTTTTAACTACTTCACTGAAACATCTTAAATCTTTCAACTTGATTAAAGTTTTACTTTACAATCTCCTGCAGTATCTGGCCATAGCTTAAATGTTTTGTATTCGAACACTCAGGAACTTGATAACCTTACCTGCTGATGGTAACATTCTGAACACTGTTGCCTTTAATTTCTTCAAAATTTATGCTTAATTGCTGTACCTACTGAGTAGAGTAAAATCACCAGTCTTACTTCTCTGAAAGCCTTTTTTAAAGAAGGCAAGTTTAGCATCACTGATTTGAAAAGGTGACATCTGTCCTTCGTGTATTCTTGACATTTATTCCACCTTCCACAGTTGTCTTTGTTGCACCTTTCCTTGATCTGTTTTAGCTGATTTCTTTAATCATTTCTATATGGGTTTTTCTGTTTCCTCACCACAGAAAAATGAATGAGAAATCAGAAGAACTCACTACTAGATTTTTTACATAAAATCAAAAGCATCCGAAAGAAGGGTATAGAGAATAAAATCTAGAAGAAAATGGAACTTAAATGAACAGATATTAGGCCAGTGGTAATTACAAGGTGGGTGAGTTGTGGTATACTTAATAAGCAGTTCAGATTGAGAATTTATGCCAAGTAAGGAGCTATAAGAGCATTTGTAATGCAAATTTATGATCACTGAGTTATAGTTCCTAAGATGCCACACATACTTCAAATGACCTGCTTTAGCAATTCTCAATTACAAAGCTCAGGCAAACAGATCAGGAAAAAACCATGAATCACTGCAGGATTTGCTTCACCTTAGCCAGACCATTGTCACTGAGATACATCAACATGCTCTTCTGATCTGCTGGATTGGAAGGCAAGAAGAGCTTCTGCTGACCCGCCCTCGGAGCGCACTTAACTGAACTTCTAGGTAAACTTAACCTGCTTCAAGTCTTAACACTTCTATCTGACTTGCTTTATTTTCTAGTAGGGAAGGAAAGTACATATGGGCAGCCTTGTCTGGCTTATAAAAATGATAATTTCTACAGAAACAATGCCATATGCAACTGGTTCTTCCACTGGTGCTTCTCTGTGAGGAATTTCTATGAAGGCTACAGAATATTCCCTCCTTTGTGATCCTTAACACAAATATCTGCAAAAGATAAGGGAAGTAAGACTGGTGATAATGTTTAAATAGATGTTTTGTTTTTTTTTACTTGGGTAGCATACAGAAGGAGGAAATTCAGTCAGTGGCTTGACTCAAAAGCAGAAATCAACACACCCATAACATGTAACACCTGTAGTACTATCTCTATACTTCCTGCTTCTCTATGCTGAGGTAATGTAAAACACAAGAGAGGAAAGCAAAGTAAGGCATTGTAAGAGCCATTTCATATTTACAGTGAGGTGTGGAAAGAGTAATCAATTTTCATTGCAGCACTAGCACCTGGAGCATAACCCTAGGTAGACAAACATTTCAAGGAGTACCCACCCTTGAAGTGAATACTCTTATTTTAGAATATGTGCCTTTCTTCTTTTTTAGTAATTTAGCTAAGGTGATTTCTAAAGCTAACTTAAAACTTCTTCCAGGTAAGGGTCTAAACAGATAATACGCAGCTCCTGAACAAACCCATTTGCTATGCAAATGACTATGTAAGATCAGGACATTAATCCATGGATGTAATATTCATCATGATTCATAACTAAACACTGGTGAGGGATATGCTTACTGCACGCTGATGGATCACGTTGCTTTCCTTTAGCTGCTGCCTCTTTATATTGCTGACATTTCTAAAACGGGATTACATTTAAACTTCAGGTAGTAAAACAGTTCAGCAAGTGCATTCCTAATTTTTTTGCCTGTGGTGAGGCATTAGCAGTGGTAAAACCTGTTCACTACCTTTATCATGTTAGGGGAACAGCAAACATCTTTAGGGGTTGAAGAACCTCATCCAATTACTGCAGCATCCTCTTGACTAAGTTTTGTTGTGGCACTGGTAACTTTTTTTTTAATCAATACAGAACATGAAAGCTCAGTAGTAGGAAACTGTATTAATAATGACAATGTTAATGCAAAATGCCTTTTTACAGTACAAGTACTTCTGCATTTGCCCCTCCATGCTGGGTCTTACTTACGACTGGAATTTCTCATTTTGGGGCTTGGGGGTTTCTAGAACATTTCAAGTGCTGTCCTACAGTTAGGAATCTCAGAGTTTCTCCTGCATGCTAATAAAGTATGATAGAATACTCTAGTGGAGCAGCAAAATACAGTCAGAGCCAAGGAAACATTAGTCACAAGGCCCAGCCTACTTAACCTCCTTAATGGCTAAGTTGGAAAAAACCCAAATGTGTATTCATGTTAATTGGGAGGATGAGTAAAGCTGCAGGAAATGATCCAAAGTAACTAAAACAGCTGAACAAGTCTCCTGTTTATCTGAATCATGATAGCAATCCAGTGTTTGTAGTACAAATGCCGATACAGAGCTGCTATGTACATATGTCTTGTACTTTCAGTCCTTAAGGAAGGAACAGTATCAGGTGCTTGTTAGACACAGGTGGTTGTGTGTGACATCACCACCAGCTGGCTGAACTGAAACAGAGGAAATCAATGTGTGCAACTTCTATTGTTTCATTCACAGAAATCTGTGAAGTTACTGGGAAGGAAAGAATAGTGAGATGGAGAGTCCGCAAGGCATTAAATATGCTAGTTAACAATTCATTAAATGGAGGAACAAGAAGTGGCACGATAGTGCTCAAACAGCAAACTCTTCAAACTATAATTCCATGACCTTTAGCAACTAACATTCAGCAGCTAGTATTTTTAAGAACATAAAGCCACATGGCTGATTTGGTAATTTATTAAAATCTCGTAAATAAGACAGTCTTGTGTAGTCTACTCCACTGCTGCAGGCAAAGTACTTGGAAACAATTACTCTCTCCTAACTCAAAATGAACAGACCACCACAAGAATGGATGATTTAGAGGTTTTAATTAAATTCTGTCTTTGGTTGTGGTTTAACAGTATGAGTACTCTGGCAGCTACACTAGCTTGTGGAGTTTGCATCCTTACACCGCAGTGCCTTGCTCCTCATAGTTGCGCTGATACAGCTATTTGTGAATCAGATCAGGTGATTTTGCATAATTTTACGGGTTTTCCCCCCTCTAAAATAACAAAACAAGCACTTGTTGGGGTTTTTCTCATTTTAATTTGGACCCATCTGATTCCATTTACAGCAAAGCTGCTTTATAACTAGATTATAGCATAGCATTTTGGGGGGGGGGGGGGGTGTTGCAGAAAAAGGACAGAAGATTCAGAATTTCTATCCTCCCATTTACTCAACCAAGTTCCCTAAGTCATTGTGTCCCTCATAACAAGGCAGTGCAAGTTTCCTCCTCATCCACAGCTACACACACGATCAAAGCACTGCCTGTCCTGGAAGAACTGTCATCAGTGTCAACAGTTGGAGCAATAAAAAGAACGCAGAACTCCACCCTGTACAGAACCCAGGAATGATAGCTTGTGCTCCAGCAAAGGCAGAGCCTGGCTTCCTTCCTCTGGGACAGCACATCGCTTTCTCGAGTTTATACTATCACTTCATTAATTGGGACAAATGAACAAACAAATAGGGAACAGGGAGAACCACTAGATGATGATATCCTAATGCTCAGTACTAGCAGGAAGAATACTTTTACTTATAAAAGATAAAATTGGTAGTGGTTCATCAAATTATTGGTTGTCATCAAATGAAAATACGCTTAATTATTATGACCTTCTAAAGGATCATAAAGGAATGGTTTTTAATTGATATGACCTTTAACTTTATATCCATATCATGACAGTACCTTCAGTGATCTGCTGGGAGAGACAACAGAGATTTCTTCAGAGCTAATGAAGTGTGTTTGGTAGGAAATGGTAATGGGGATTATGTGGGTGGTAGAACTAAGAGCTGTATACTGAATGAATCCCATCTGTGGTGACTGCTGCCTACACAGATTTTTTCTGCAGTATTAGTTGTAGTCTTCATTTCTTGTTTTAACCTGTTGGGTTTAGCATGCTTTTGATAACATTAGGAATTGCTGCAATTAAGGGGGAATTTTTTAGGTATGAAGTAGAAACTGTTGTGAGGTATTTCATATGGAATGCTACGTAAACAAGCAAACTGGCAACAACTAAACTAAAAAGAAGCAGAGTATTATGGGAGGAAAACGGAGGGATTAATAAAGTGGACTAGAATGTGAACAAGCATTTGGTAGAGGACCAAGAATACAGGGAGGGATACCCTTTTGGGGGAGGTCTAACCTAAAGCACTTCCACTTTCATAATTAACTCTATTGTTTGTTTTGCACATATATACATATATATGTCTCAAGCTATGCTTTTTTCAGCACTATTATTGACTCCTTACTCATGATGCTTCAAGTATACCTTTTAATTTAGTGCAGTTGTACAGAGAAATAGCCTTGTTTTAAATTCTCTTAAACCTGACATTACAATTCTCTCCTTATACTCCTGATGTTGTATTCCACATATGGCATACAGCTTGAAAAGAAAATTCTTCTGGTCTCAGTTAGGATCTCTAGACACTTCTTTAAAATAATTAGCTAAAATTTAAATTCTGCATTTCTTTCAGTAACCTAAGAATTTGAGTCATACCAATTTTAACAAAGGACCTGACTCTTGGTTTAAGTAAACACGAAGACATAGTAACTGTTCAGCATACTTTAAGTAATTCTTTTGGAGTAATGCAACTAGAAAAGCAATCTTGCAAAAAATATTTTTACTTTGCTTTCAAATTATGTATTCTTATTAATGCTAACTAACATACCTCTTTTTAAATTAAGGTTAGTACGTTAAACATGTACTCAGACCTTTCTAGAAGGAAGAAAGGCAGAAAGCAAGAAAAAAAATGTTTCCCATAGGAAATGGGAGAAATAGAAAAACTATTCCAGTACCTTGTGCTGTAGCTCGTCCATTTACAAAATAGAAATACTGGTTTTGAATTTGAGACATAAGCAGTAGACAAACTTTAAAGAAGTATCTAATCATCCCCCAGCAAGTAGGTTATTATTGGGTGTACTCCTCCATGATGAACACACTCCTTTCTAGCCTTCTAAATATTCTCAGGTTCAGCTGCATATTATGGTATCTTTGAATAAGTGAACTTAAAATAGATTCTAAACACATACCAGTGATAAGTTTTCTCCTGTCACTATTTCTAGAGCTTTTCACTGAATCATTTTCAATAAGGTTCCATCAGTGCCCTACACAATTCATCTGCTTCTACTGTTGACATTCTTCTGTTTATGCAGCTAAGAATTGTAGTAAACCTTGTTGTAGGATCACAGTAGTAAAAAAAAAAAAAAAATTCAGAAATGTATTTCTGGAAGATTACAAAACAGGGCACTTGGAGACAGAATCGACTTGTCTCATTAATGTTCCCTGCACTAGAACATTGTTGCTTTACATGGAAAAGGAATATTTACAGAAACAGAAGGGATGAACCTTAAGCATCAGTAAGGCACAAACCCATTATTTTCATAGCATGCGAAAATCATCATTGCAAATGTTAGATTACATCTGCTGGTCAGATTACCTGAGTGCAGATGCTCTTCTATTAAAATGTACTACTAAAATAGTGTTTGTGACTGAAAAACTCAGATTCACAGTAAGTTGTATATACCTGTATAGAAGACACCATGTTCTGACAATTTTTGGTAATCAAAAGTGGTAATTTAAGGTGGTGTTTATATGTATATACATGTCTATATCTGTATCTCTATCTATGTAGATGTATATATGAGAGAGAGAGAGTGCACAAATGTGTTCCATAGAGATGCATGTTAAATCAGAACCTCTTTCACATCTGCAATGGTGTTTTATTTAACAGATTTAATACTCTGTACTGTATTTCCAGAGGAGACTTAAATTGTGTATTCTAATCTGTAAAATCTCTGGTAAGTACATACACAAAAAAAAGTTAAGGAATGTTATTTCCAGTAGTGTAGTCTTAACAATGTAGTCGTTTAAATACTAAGTGTAAACAGATAAGTTTTTTTTTAAATACACATTTAATTTGGTTTATTTTTTTTGTCCTACTCTACGTGATCATTCTTCTGCTTAGAGGCATGTTTTCTTCTCTAAGCCTCCTTTGCACATCACTTTGGCAGTAATTGCTAGAAAATACCTTTCAGGAAATCCTAGACTTTAGAATTGAGCAGAGACTTCCCCAATCTCCCCTTCCAAGCTGCAGTCCTTCAAGTTCACCCATTACCAGGTTCAACAGCAGGAAGCAGGAGCTTCATTACATGATACCCCCTTCATGTTTGTTCTTACTAGATCTATTTATCTTAAGAAAAGTAACTAAGCAAAGGACAAATTCTAGTAGGAGATGCACATTTCAAATCAGGAATTACTGGGTTTGAATATTGCAGTAATACAAATCTAATATGAAAACAAACCTGCATCTGATACAGCAGTAAACATAGGAAAAGAAAGGAGATTGGTTTCAATTATATTAAGTAAGTAGTTTGCCATCTAAAACAAAGGAATGATGTGGTTAATAGAAAAGTTGAAGACTAACAACCCAAAATTTTTGTAGCCTGAGGGAAAAACTGATCATGTATCACAGAATTCTGCCTTATCCTTTTAGCTGGAAGAGTAAGTATTTGAAATCCCTTCATACAAAAACTGTAAAAACACTTAAGTACTTAACTAAGTCATGGAAGAGATATGTGAGAACAATTTTAGTCTTACAGTAACAAATTAAAAAGCTGGGCTCAATCTTAAAACATGGCCCATCATTTTCCCCTTACATTAACCAGGTGGTACACCCAAAACACAGTAGCACATAAATAAAAGAGGAGTAAAGAGTGAAGGATTGACTCCTAATTAATGTTTCAACTAATAACTCATCATCTGGCTCATCTCAGATATTTGCATTTATCATAGGCATATTGAAAATTTCAAGAAAAAGGATTTTTATAGAGAAACATCTTGAGAGCCCAAATGGCTATAAAGCCTAAAAGTACAAGCAGAAAGAAATCTCTCAGGACACTGAAGTTTTTGTTTTCTCCACCTCTTTGCATATGGTTAATGGCTTCATTGTTATGAATTACAGAGGAGCAGAACAAGATTTTCCATCTATAAAGATGATGGCATGTCATCTTACAGGATTGTATCTTCTGTAGCTACAATATAAACCAATACCTTTTAGTGCAAGAATTTTATGAGAGTGGATAGCAACACAGTCCCAATGAGACCATGGCATTTTCCACTAAGTATGTGCTTTTGCATCATGTGTATTGGATTAAGTATACAATTTCTGTTATTGTTTAAAGAAATTACCTCTAATCCACCAAATGCAGGGCTGGAACACATGACATACCAGATACCCAAATCCCAGGAAGTGCACACAGCTAAGCTACACACACATAATGCTTCACTCCTGCTTTAATTGTTAAACTTCTCAGAATGATGCACCCAGTGCTGGGCTATGGAAACTTCAGATCATGAGTCACCTGGTCCAGCATACATTACTTTACAATATTACAAGGCAGTGGTGAAAAAGTATCTTTCTCTTGTTCACGTGTCTGAAATACTGTATACCAAACAGACATCAAAGTGTTTCCTTTAGGTTATTATTTGTTGTTTATTTATCTCTGAACAGGTTTGGTGGGGTTTGAAATGCCTTGGCTCTAAGTGAATTCAAGCATGGCAGCGAATGACTGTTGTTCAGTATGAACACTTTATTGCTGCAGCCTTAGGAAGTCAGCGTGATTCTGGAATGAAAGGCTACTTAAGGCCACAGTAACAAATTAATATACCTTTACATATACACTCTTACTTTACCCTGCATTTCAGTAAAGATTTTAGGCTCCTGCTGTGAAACTCGCCATGAAACATTCAGTCATTTTGTTTGTATCCTCTCTTACACAGCACTGCACTGTAGCCACCTCAAGAACTGCCTGGCAAGTTAGAAGTACTTCTGTCATTCAGCTTCTTAAATTGCTTACCTACTCAGAGCCAGTTCCTCCTGCATAACAGCAAATGCAAAATACAATTTTTGAAAGGAGAGTTGTATTCTGTAATAAAGTAATCCACTTATTAATTTAGCAAAGAGACATCATTTTCTTTAAATACATGCAAAAAACCCCAGTGCTCCTACCCATACCTACTTTTAGAGATTTTATTCTGCCAGGGAGGGAGGGAACCCATCTGAACTGTAGCCATTGAAAAGTCTGCTCCCCAATCAGAGCTAGTCATCCAGGCTCCATCCTAAATCAATACAGAGATAGGCACCTTCAAAGACCAAAAGATTTAGATAGTGGGATGAGTATCTCAGCGTGAATGAATTACCTGCAGAACTGCCTGTCTCCCCTCCCCATTCCAATTTATCTGTAGAAGCAGCCTCAATGACTGATTGAAATGACACACCTAACTCCTACATTAGTAAAGTTGGATAAGATGGATCCCACCCTAAATATTTGACCTCTGACACTGGCTGGCTATAAATAGCAGTATCTGTTATTTAAAATAATACCACATGAAAAGAAAAAAGTGTTACATTAATTCAAAATTATTTTCCTGTGACACCTCCAAAGCTTGAAAACATTTTCCTATGCTCTGGAAAAGCACCTTAACAAGTGAATGCAAAACTGGAGAACATTTGGATCTCAGAAGGTAGGAAAGCTCATTTTCCTCCTTTTGTCTATGCATAGGAAGTAGGAGAGATTCAGACATATTCGTTTTTAATATTTTAAAAACATCTACATTTGAAAATCTCACTGGAAGACACTTAGAAAACACAAGTAGCATTCAGAATTTCAGCAGGAGTGCTCCTGAAAATTTCATCAGTCTGCCACTTGTATCTTTGGGTATCTCTGCTTGTCCTAAGAAAACTAATGATCAAATAAGAGGCCTGGCAATTTATTAACAGCAGTTAAAACCCCTTTTTCCAATAAACCCAGGTTAAATACACACTATGTTTTGGTCATTTTTCTCCATGTACCTATACATTCCAAATGTTTTAACAAAACACTAAATGACAGTTTATGCATTTAAATAAATAAATCAAGTTTCAGTTTCTAGGTAAATATGACTTCTGCACATCTCAAAAACTTACCATACCATAACCAATAAACACTAATTCTTCATTTTTTTTATGTATTGGGCCATGCACTGTAATTTCTACAAAACCGGACCAGTCATTTGGTATGGAAATGCATGGGCAATGGGGAAAAAAAAATCTACATTATTATAAGTGACCATTTTTCTGCTCACAGTAAACAGATTTCTGGTTATAAGTTGGAATCAGAAAATTGTATAAAAGCTGCTTTGTCTCTTGACTGCTAAGAGAGTGGTTCCCAAAAAGATTTTCTGTGGGAGAAGTGTTAAATAACTTCCCGTGCTGCAGGTAGAATTTTATGTATTATACTTGGTAAATATTGGTTAATATATTTTTTCTTTCCTCATTTCTATAGAAAAATTGAGATGGGGAAAAATTGAGACAAGTGATGTTTTCAAGGGAAGCAGAAATAGGAGTAGGAGCAGACTTCCATATAAATACATACTCTACCTTTTGAAGACGTTTCCTCCTAGCCCTCAGTATCCAGTCTGTCTGGTTGCTGCACTGGCTGAACCTTCATCTGCCAAAAGCAACACAGTGACAAACTTTAATACTACAGGTCATTGTTCCAACAGGGGAGTTCCGTGGAGGAGTGTCTGCATCCCACACAATTGTCTACATCATAGTCTCCCACTTTTCATTTTGTAGGCAGTCCTCCTGTTGCAGTGGAAAAGCAATGGTGGGATAACATTTACAGTATTTTATTTTTTATTCACTGAATGCAGGGAAATGTCAGCTATCAAGTATACCTGGAAAAAAATTATAGACCATTGTTTAAGAATTGCTGGCAATGAAAATTAACCTGGTTAATGAGAAAGACTAATTTTTATAGAACAAGTGTGACAAAAGGTGTTCAAATCCCTCAGTGTTCGAATTTTAGAATTTCTAGTTTGTTAAAATTAGAATTACTGTAAGTAGTAAGAGGACAAGTAAATTTCTATTCACTCCTGTTATTTCGTTGATTAAAGTTCAATATTAATTTGATGAAGATAAATCATTCCTCCCCTTTTTTTAAGATAGATGACTATGTGCATTTTAGAGCCTGTTTTATTCAAGCCAGCCTAGTTGCAGGGTTAATACTCTTCTGAGTAGATCTTGGATTTCTCCATGGGGTTTGAAGTACCATAGTCTAACCTATTTCCAAAGCTCCATGTGTGAGGTGGAATCACAGTCTACAAGAACCTGAGGATGATGCTAGTGTGATTGCCAGCAAGTAGCACTCCAACTTGCAAAATAACATTAAACTGGCAAAGTACTGTCTTGTGATGCTAATAGATTTTCCTTGTAGGACGATTTTAGTAAAAGAGGCAGAGGCTTTGACCTGTCACAGAGCTGACACCAGAGCCTGCAAATGCACTGAGAAGGATACACAGTGAAATCTTAAGCATGTATATTAAGATAATCTACACAATCATCTGTTACAGAATCTTATATGAATAGGTTATGCTTACCATACAAGCTCATACATTGAGATTATTATGCTTTTACCACTTGCCCTCAAAGACTTACACAAACATTATCTAAGCTCCTCAAAAACTTGCCAAGTTAACCTTTTTTTTCACTCCTAGCTGAAATCTGTCATGGTGTTCTGCAAATAAAGTAACAAAGACTGGAAACCAGCCATTTTCAGAAACAGTTGGAGCACTGGGTAGGTCCATGTATGCTGTAAATTAGGATTTAAGACTCACAGCAATATGAAATTTGTCTACATTGCATGTGTTGCAACACTAACATATGGTGATGTTTTGACTTATAGATGAGCTTGGCTTCTTCCAAGATGTTAACTTTCATTTTGCTGTTGTAACTCTACAGAACGAGAGACTAGAAAATGAAGGAAACTGAACCTTACTTTCAAACACGAGACCAGATCTCATGAGTCTAACATCGGGACAAAAACACCTTCCCCTCCTGCTGCTAAGTGGAGTTTTGTACATAAGACAGATTTCCCAAGGAAGGGACAGTCGAAGGAAGGTGACGCTAGTCATGACGCTATGTACGTTTGGTTAGACCAGGACAAGCTGTCGGGAAGCGACCTCAGCTCACAGGCACGGGAGACCACCGAGCCCCGTGTGACCGCCCAGCTCCCCCCGCACGCCCAGTGGGTCACGGGCGGCTACAGCGGTGGGGCGGGGCGGGGCCGGGCCGGGCGGAGCCGCCCCGCATTCTCCGCATTCCGGGGGCAGAAAGCGCCCGGGGCCGCTGCCCCTTCCTTCACCGCCCGGGCCCGGGGGCAATGGGCCGCGGGCAGCCCGCCCAGAGGAGGCGGCGCCCGCCGGGGCCC